>JAAXOA010003329.1:0-11655 GCA_036561885.1 Salina celebensis
TTTTTTTCGAGTTGACGATTTCGCGGTAGTACTCGGTCTTCTCTTACTTATTCTATGAAACATTTCCTAATTGGAACGCAACAGCAGTCCCTGAAATATTTGTGTTCCTTAAGCGCAGGTTTTGTCGACTTCTCTGTCGGTTAAATCGTGTTTTCGGCATTCTAATTAGTTTCTTAATTTTAGCTGCAGTAATTTTGCAGGAAGAAAAGTTAAGATAATTAGTTGTCCTTTTGCCAATTCTACATCCTTTTACTAAAGGAAACTTTTATTAATTCCCCAAAACGGTAAAGTTTTCTAGACTTTCTGGAAATGACAACCTATCACACCTACAACCTAAAAGATTCCCTATCAGTTAAACTAACTGTCATCTTCGACCGATAACTAACTTCAAACAAATTTTGAACAATATGTTGACTCCCCGAGTCTTTTAACATAAACGCCGGACCCCAGCAGTCTACACGAGATGCCGTCTGTCCAAACCACACACTTACACCAACCTATGACAACACCACTAACAATTAAAGCAATCTGTAAATTAACTACTTGTCTTACCTTATCGATGATAACTATCAGGACTTTGGCAATTGTTCGGCTTGAAAATCGTCAACTCTGAGAAGACATAGGATATGTGAAATTCCCTGTTGTACTCCACAGTAGTGCGGCAGCTAAACGCTTCTGATATGAAGTTAGCTTCGCAGAACACAGCTTAGTTTGGGGAAGAACGTACACAACAACAACGCAGGACGAACAAATAGCTAATGCTTCGCTCACTCGGCAACAGCAGTTCTCTCCACCAGAACAAAAACAATTTTTAAACTCCACACTCCTATACACTGTGTGCATCAGAGACTCTACCTTCTTCACCTAAAAAACAAGTTTCTATATCCACCATCCATCTAACAATTTCGATCAAACGGATCGTACCAAGTCGCTAAACTCGTTTGTGTGATGCAGGGTGCGTAATGCGTACTTTGTATGCGTTAGTGGAAGCTTCTAGAATTTTGGCGAGATTTTTTAGAGATATGAAATGATGGTTGCGTCATAACGATTGTCTAAATTGATTTAAATACGTTTCGTGTCAAAGTGCCCATTTTTAAATTTTAAATTTTAAAAATTTCTCCGTTCTCTGTTTTATCTCCGTTCATATTATATTCGAATTCTTTAAATGCATATCTGTCTTCTAAAACTTGATGCACAACCAGTCATTCTGAAAACAGCGACAGACTGTCAAACAAACTTTGTGTACTCTATGTACCGTAAATCTCTACTTCATGTAAAACTGAAAACACATTGCTTGACTATATAAAATATATATATTTACAATTCGTCGTTCATGTTTTATACTCATCGCATAAACTGTATTCTACCACACATCCAATGTCCAGCTAGTGGAAATTCAATTCTAACGTTTGAATTGGTTGGAGTGTGTACATGGATCCGACTCGCAAAATTTGGAATATCGTGAACCTGTGGGTGCTTCAAAGCTTGATAGCAGAAAGGAACATGGAATGCATGCGGGATTCAGGCATACGCAAATTTCTTTATATGCACAAAGTTTACTACAGTACCAGAAATAACGCTTTTGCATTTGTTTCGTAGATGAGTTCTGGTAGATTCTATCTGACTGAGTTGTCAAAGCTAAAGGCATAAATACAATGTTTGAATACCCCAAGGATGATGACGATTTTAATTTTATGAGAAGGCAGGCTAAATGGGAATTAGCTTATTTAGTTTAGATTTTTGTTATCATGGAATTAATTTTAATATTTGTATACTAAGCAAAAGTGTGATAATATTGTTATGATGACGACAGATACATTTCACATGCTTGGTCGGCAGCTTAAATCCATAGAGGTACTTAAATACATGCATTACATTAAAACTAATATCCTATTCAGCATTGGACATTGGAATACTGCTGGACAAGCTCAATTCAAAATCCCAATCGGAAGCAATTTACATTCATGATCGAGCAGTCTTGAACATATTTTTAATCAACGACTGAGCCATAGTTGATGATACATGAATGTTGTTTATTAAGCTGTATAATATTTATTTACACGAAGCAACATATCTATTAGTCTAAGGTGGTATGTGCTGCGTAAATACATATAAACAATAGATCATTTAGATTTGAACAGAAAGGAAGTTGAAGTTATAAAACATATTTTTAGAGTGAATCAAGGAATAATGTGTTCCAAGAACAATATCTACATATGAACCAACTGAAAACGAACACGTTGTCAACCGGCGACGCAAAAAAAAAAAACTTTAAGTGGTACTGCACAACAACTTGATGCCGGCAAATGCTGTGAATATGGCGTTTGTTAATGCAACGTTGATTCACATTTTTCTCATAAAGACAATTCATTTTGCGCATGCATGCAAGAAGAGGTCTCTGTATTTAATTGCATTAAAGTAAAATCCACGTGTCACAAAGCAAACTATGGAAGTATTCATTTTCTCATTGCTGCAATTTAAGAAAACGCAAGAAAAGAAGAGAAAAATGTTGGTCTCCATTTGCATCCTATTTATGAATTTGAAATCATCGGGGAAATCATAATTTCAATTTTCCGTTGTGTATTCTCATACTTTTACGGCGCAGTACATGAATTACTTTCCTTTCGACCAGGATGCAATATTCCAATGGTGTAGTTTTTGGTTATCTGAAAAACTATTACAATTACAAGTTAGATAAAAAGACAGTCATCAGAATGACATTTGATTCTTTTAATCTATATAGACAAATCGTTCCTGCTTACATAGCGTACCAAGATTTAAATACCTTCATGTAAACAATTCAGGAGAAGCCATTATATACGTAATCATATATTTGAATAGATCAATTCTATATAATAAACCGCTTGATAACGCAGTATTTGAATATTGCTTTTTAAATACGTATTTATTTAAGCATTGCAACTTATATAAAAGTTACCTTTACTAGTTGCGTTGCAAATTATGCTTCATCGAGCTATATCATAAGTCTAGAACTAGAAAACGTTAAGATCTATAGAAGACCGGAACCAAGCTATATGCAAAGAGCATCATCCTCCTATTATGATAACCGTATTGTAGTAATATACGCAACCGAACTTGTGTAAACAAGGACTCCACCAACTAGACATCACGCATTGCACGCAGAAACGCACGTAGGCCACTGCAAGAGCGGCACGTAGGCATTCTGCTGATATCGTTCTGCACATAGTCATAAAATATTGTCAGTTGGTTGATGTCGAATGTAAGAATTATAAAATGTTATATACATGCTAAGACTATGTTTTACTCATATCAAAAGCAAACTCACGTAATATTAATGAAAAGATGCAGAACATGTTAGTATGACGTTCAATCAAATTACCTGAAGCTCAAATTTAAGGTTCTATTAACATTAACCGCTAACGCTTGATAGAAAACATGAAGTAACTGTGGAGGTGTCCTCATTGACTTTGAATGACATATCCCCCGCAAACTAGAAGAAACCTACCACAGGATGAGTTCGTGCGATGGAGATTCTGTGGGTCATTAGAGGATGACAATGTTTCTAGATTTGCTCTGCTCACATCGGTACAAAATGCTCATCTCGTTTCAAATCATTTGCGCATAATTCATTTAAGCGTACAAAAAGGTTCAGTCCCTCCCGCAAAGATCATTTTGGCTGGCTGCCCAGTGGAAGAGGTGTGATTTTTAAGCAGCATTACACGTTACATTTCCAACAACTTTAATTGAACTCAAGAAATGTTTTTTTGAATTGAATGTAAAAATGCTCGGTGTAGTTACATGTTAGTAGAGTGAGTTGTTTTTCAACAGCATCGGGCAGCGTAAAAGGGATGTAGGTTACGTGATTAAACGTAATCATTATTGGAACAATAGCAATCCTGGCTAATTATGGAACTAGAAAACAATTTGTTAGTCATTGATTTTGATAGCTTTGGCATTTTTGCATGTATAGCGATATGAATTATGCTGAAGTAAGTCAACGTGAACGCCACAGAAATATCCTGACATGGTTATCGTATGTCTTATCACAATCTTCCTGTGTGATGTATCTTGTTTTGTTGTCCGGATATGCTAATACAATAGGCCAAACAACCACGTGTATTGTATTAAATTATTTTAACCATACAATTCTGGATTAAGTACAGGGCGGAATATTGAATTGGTGTATGGTGAATGCGTGTTGCCATGCTAAAGTATTAGCTGTGGATCTCATCTTAAACCGTGAATCTTCCTTCAATTTCTACCTGCAAATATCCTGCAACTAGATTCATGACCACTTTCAACAACAGTGTGATTGTTAGATTATGTATGTTCCGCCGAATGCGCTTTGCGTTCTCATAAAACCAGAGTCACCTTGGGCATAATTTTCATTTGTATCGGAGCACTGGAGAGCAAAAGATGACAGAAGAGTGCACCGCAAAAAAATCCTTATTTCAAGAATTGCATCCCTTATTTGTTTGGCTGCTTATCCCCTATTCAGTTTTCATATAATGTATCATTCTTAAACATGCTGAATATGGCTTGCATTTGATATTGATCTCGAAAACATTTTCATTGAGATGTTTTGGTTTTGTTATATGTTATAGGGATGATCGTACGTAGTGAAAACTAATACATATAAAAAGAATTATAGTAAAGAAGATAAGCAAATCTTATTTGAAGGAAACACTTGGGATATCATGGAGCACGGCAAAGAGTCCAGCTCAATACACGCTCAGTATTGTAAACCATTACCATAATATGCTCTCGTGTTCATATTATCAGTGCAATGGTAACGCTTTATGGCCACACACAAAAATTGAAAACTTGCGAATACTGAAGATTCGCTTGTTATGAGATTTTACTGCATGTTGAAACGTGTCTAATATGGGATTGATATTGGTACCAAGAGCAATATTATTCCTTTCCGACTCTGCATCACATAAAGTGTAATAGATTTGCATTTCATATCGACAAAGTCACCCGCAGAGGTCATTTGAAAGTTATTTAAACTTTCACATTATGGTTACTACCATACTATTACAAGGTGGAGTCGAAACGGAGAAAGGTTGCGAGTTTGAACAACTTGATGGCAAGTTTGAATTGAATTTAAAAAATAACAATGAGGTGAAGTAATCTATCCAGTAGTTATTGACGGCTATCAACAAAAACATGGAGACACAACTCGACATGAGCGATTTGGAATCGCACATTCTTGATTCTTAAATGCTTTATCATTTTATCAATTCCATTCAATTTATTCATAATTACTAGACAGCTTTTGAATTTTTAGTCAACAATTGGTTTATGAAAATACTTTTTTTTCTATGAATCTCTACTAGATATCAATATCATGTTGTGCAATGGATGTTTAAATAGTTGTTTTTATTGCAGCGTTGCATTTGTCGGAAATTGAGCTCTCGCTGACATGTTAGATAACCCGACAGTATTTACAAAACAAATATGCACATTCGTCCTCAACTAGCTTTCTTGCGTTGTGGTACTCACTTGGTTGACGCTATAAACTGTTTTGTGAAAACATGTTGGACACCGGGCGACTTCAAGACAATTTGTGCAAGTTGATATCATGGATACCATATCATTTTTTACAAATCTTCTTATGCGTATGAATATGTGTTCCAACAAGGATAAACCCGATGAAGTTACTTAAAAACAAACGAAGTAGATTTAGCGTTTCGACCAATCCTGCCTTTTAATGTTTACACTTTAATGATAATTAGTCCAACCATTCCCACAATCATAATGTGACAAATGGCATCATTTGCGACAAACATAAAACACACTAGTAAACCCGCAGACTTATTATGATAGGTTTGGACTAAGCCAAGCTGGAAACTTCATGCAGTGATCTTGCTCGATGATCATTTTGAACGCAATATTTATAAAGTATTCCTCATGCAATACTAATCGGTACATAATAAGTTATTCACCTTTCACCGATAAGTAGTGTCAAATTTTGTTTGGTCGCAAAAATTATCAGACATAGGCACATAATATGTTAGTATACTTTAAAATGTTTACAGATAATGCAAGAGAGATTGCTGTCTCAGCAGAGTTGAATCTGTGTATTCCCTAACAGTTACATACATGTCCAGGAAAATTATTTTAAGCCTTTGTATAATGGCTTACAGCAGCAGCTTGAAGAAGAAAATGAGTATCTCCCTTATTACGCAAATACGAAGCTAAAGCTCTAAATTTTAGCAGGACCAGGGTAACTGGTTAAGGTGATTGCCATCCATTCGGAATTAAAACATGGAGACAAAAGGCGGAATCGTTGTCTTCATTGCTTAACCATGATTTTCATTAATATGCAGCGATAGTATGCAATTGAAGCAACGCTTGGCGTTAGTTCTTGGGTAACTCGATCGATAATGTCGATCAATATTTGTAATTCGTACTAAACGACTGCAATAGGTTACATTTTTCCGGTTTTATTGTAACCAGTGGCCTTGTAAACTTTTTCTACCAAGCTTCAAAACCTTCACAATTTAATCTTGACTCATGAAAGTTTTCAAGGTTTATGAAATTAGCTTCTATATATATATTTTCTATTGATTGTCTTTTGGCTTGGAATACATTTTCATTGTACAGTTACGTTTTCAACTTTTTAAATGCTGCGGAATTATAAAAACCATTTGAAGTAACCTTGGAAATTTGAGCCATGCGTTCATATGTAGGCATTGAAATTTCTACATTATTTTGAACGATCTGTCACGATAGACATTTCAGCTGTAAGTTAATTCCATGAAACAATATTGTGTTCATATAATCACCCATTATACTACCTTATGATGTTTTGACACTATCGACCATTATGATACGTTGATTTATTTACTGTCTAGAAATAAACTTTTTTCTGGAAAACAAATGACTTATTCTATACCATGGTCACATGGACTGATTTGATATGATAAAAACATTGCAAAAACGAGACCTTCTCCTGCCCATCATCAATGGCAAGCTTCACTGTTATCAAATCATCATCGAAAAATATCATTACACATAGCAGTAATTTATTTCCAAATATCAGCGTATTACATATATGCGACTTCACAATTTACCGGCATGTAGTCGTGTCGTAGCCACAACAGAGTCTAATGTGTTTGTCTGACTTAATAAACAATGACAATATACATATAAGAGTCTGTTTGTTGTAGCTCCTAGCAATGGGTGCTGTTGCTATTCGTCATTCAGATTAAACATTTGTTATGTATTACTGTAGTAAAGCTTATCTTTACATAAATCCATAAGCAACAAGTTCTAGTTGATGATTTTCTGTTTTGCATGAAACTCACATGGATGATGTTATGCTATGCTATCATTCGCAACAATTCAATGTCGCTAAGAAAATAGTTTAGAACCGTTTTGCCTTGTAGACTACACTATTTTTTGCCCCATTCAGTTCAGGTTTAGAATCATTACTCATAGAGTAGAAACAAAGTACATAATAGCGCACATCCACACTACATCATCGCCATCGTTGACATTGAAATCACAAAAAATCACAAGTTTACATGGCTCCACGTGCTTCGCTTTTAACTCGGCCGAGCTTCAAAATCCAAAATATTTTGTGACAATCCCGATAGCCGTTCAAACAATCGTTTGTTGGAATATATTATGTTTGCCAAGCGCGTTTATGAAACTGGCTTGGTATTATGGGTAATTTTATGTACTCCTAATTCATTCTGTCCATCTGGTATTAACCTTGAAGCTTGAAACGTGATAATGTTGTTATGTGCATTCGGAGATTGGGAAATGGTTGTGAACAATTAGTAACTTTAGTATTAGTTTTATCTAATGTTTTGTTTTCATTGTGTTTGCTCCGATTGCGTTTTTTTATGATGAACATAAAAAAAAACTGTTCCGGCCGATAAACAAAACGAGAATAAAATATTTTTGGTGAGCGCTGAGTATTATGCAAGAACTAATTACTAATTACAAATGTGCATTCTTAAGCTGTTATGTTTGCTGAAATAAATTATATGGTTTTTATGACTAAATCATCATTCTTACCAATGACCAAGGGCAAATCTCCTGCTTGCATGTAATTAAGGTTTTGTTTGTTAGTCGATATTTTAACGTAACGCATACAAACGGATAAAAGCTGGACAGAATGTATTTAATTTGCCAACTATGTATTTCATAGTTGGCGAAATCCTACTCTAACATGACGATTATCTGGATCAATACATAATGCAACTGCAGCTAAAGATATTATATGCATATGCATTTAGATGAAAAGAAATAAAATTTCCACTCTTTCATTTTTATTCATTATTAATACCAAGACTATAATATTCCACAACGACTAAGATAATCAGTTGCATACATAGGTGCTACAGTTCTGGGGACAAGAGAACAACTGACCTTGAAATATTTAAATCTGCCCTGAGTTTACATTTCTGTATTTTTTATTTTTGCTACTCGCTCAACGTGATGACTATTGACATGAAAGACGATATTATCATTGCACAAGGAAAACTGCGTATATGGACATCAAATTCAGTAGAGTGTGCTAAAATCCCATTTCCAACTTTGTTCACCCTAATACTTTCCCTACTTGTACAAGTAAATTATCCGACCAGAAATGCTTAGCTAAATGACAAACATACAAAAAGATAAACAAGTAGGCAAAGCAATTAAAGCAGATGATTAGATAATGTAGCTCTGTGATAATTTATTCACAAATGAGTAATATTAAATTTAACTGCTTATTTTTTGCATGACATTTTGTCTAAACTTTTTTTATGCAGTTGGCATATAGCGGATACCACAAAAAGGAACAATTAGATAATAGAATGCGATTTGTTTCTACTGCGACGCAGTTTATTTTCGACATTGTTGATGAGTGAGGTAAAGGATGGTTGTGGTTCACTTGGACCACGAGAGTAATGATGATCATGGTGGTTTTGTTTTAATATGTCTTTTGGAATGGAACTAGTTTTCGTTGCTGCGCCACATTACACCAACACAGCTTGACGATAACCTGTAAGCTGAATGTTTGCATGAAAAAAAATGCGATTCTAGATGAATACTCCGGGCCAGTGAGGTAAGTAATTGATGATTATGTAAAAGCCTCGTGGCATTCTGCCATTTCGACGACCTACTCAGCTACTAAAACTACACTCAACGATGAGTTAATTCTTATAGAATGTAGTCCGGTTTTCATTCATTTACACTGGCAAATTGTATGCGTGAATTGTGAATCGGACACAAGGGTGCTACTACGCGTCTTTTCTACTACCCGTGCATGAGTTATGGAATCTGTGGCAAGCAGATAATGAAATTACGCCATGCCGTGAAAGCTATTGCGAATCAAGTGCAGTGCTTTTAGGACTCTCCATGTTTCCTATGTTCTATGCAGAACCTGGTTTTGTTTTGTGAAATCAAACAAAGTAAACCAATATTCAAAATAAGCTTCTCTGAAATGCTGATCCGTTCAATAAGTTAATTTACAAGTTCGAATGAAAGGTGTCAAATGTCTTGCATTTAATTTGACATTTGATTCCAAATGCATTTAATGCGGCATGCTAGAAATCATCAAATCGAAAGCAAAATTTCAAGGATTTTATTCCGATTCATGTTTTCTAATACTTAAATGACATTTGACATATTAAAAGGAAACTGAAATCCTATAAAGTCCTATCCATGTCATTTGAAATTTGTAGTGATTAAAGCTTAGCAGTATTAAATTGGTTTTGGATGGTTTGTTTGTGTGACTGACAACACCGTGAACTGATGCTTAACATAAACAATTTATTTCTGTTCTATGGTGTAATGAAAATATACAAAACAGTAGCAGTTTTACGAAAATTCTTTGTTTTATTCCAGTAATTCAATGGAACCTTCGATCTGAACTAATCTGGAAAAGCTACATACTTGTTCTCTTTGCTTTCACTTTTGGCATGTCAATAGGATCCCTTCTACTTTCACAATTGCAATGAATATAAAAGTTGCATAGTGTAACATACCGGTTTGTTAGATACATGATTGATTATACATTAATTTAAGTAATTGTCCCGAGTGGCGTTGCCTATGCTCATTATTGTTTTACCGGTACCTAATTTTAATTTGCTGCGTGTGATTAAGTTGTATGAATGCAAATATATAAGTATTATTTGGGATGACAGGTCACTTTTCAATTACAGCAATAATCAAAAAGTCAATCATTATGCATAAATTATGGTAGTATGACACATTTTGACGAGATTTTTTAAACCGTAATAAGGTAAACTCATCTCTGCCTTTCCGGATTCCGGACAGTGATGACTGTTGTTTCTGTGGCGCGCTAGTGATAGAGTTTTGAATCATATTTTACACATAGCAATACTTCAGATACCCGGATCCGACAGCTGGAATGACATTACACTGTAATCCAGTCTCTTGCTGTTCTTAGAAATTCTTTAGTTGCTTGCTGCTTCTGATTAAATTTTAAATGACTAATTTTTAAAAATACCGAAGGTTTACCACTGTTGTCACAGGTGACAGCGCTAAAAAACGGTACCTATTTCTTTAAACTGCGGACGGAGCATGTCGAACTCATCTCTGCCTTTCCGGATTCCGGACAGTGATGACTGTTGTTTCTGTGGCGCGCTAGTGATAGAGTTTTGAATCATATTTTACACATAGCAATAGCAATACTTCAGATACCCGGATCCGACAGCTGGAATGACATTACACTGTAATCAGTCTCTTGCTGTTCTTAGAAATTCTTTAGTTGCTTGCTGCTTCTGATTAAATTTTAAATGACTAATTTTTAAAAATACCGAGTGTTTACCACTGTTGTGACAGGTGACAGCGCTAAAAAACGGTACCTATTTCTGTAAACTGCGGACGGAGCATGTCGATGTCAACTGTAAAAAAGTCAACTCCTGGGGAAGCCCTTTGGCAGGAATTTCTTGATAAGAGTTCGTCCAAAAGTGAGCAGAATGCACCTTTCAAGTGTCCATGGTTAAATGGAGAATATACCGAGATAACTGACTTTGAGGAGATGCTCAGGTTTAAGAAGCATGCCGGCCATGTGATGATTTGGTGTCCAGCAGAGGAAACCGATTTAATGCTAGGGGAGTATCCTCTGAATTACAGGATTTTGGTAAGTTCCTTGTCACAGAGTTATTCAATTATGAATTCAAATTGATTTAAACTTTTGCCTTCCCAGATGCAAATACGATTTGACGGAAAACTTGGATTTCCTGGAGGTCTGATTGACGAAATGGAAAGCTTGAATCGAAGAGAAAGTGATTTTGAACGCTTTATGGATGTAATCCGAAAAGGATGTATCCGCGAAGTCGAGGAGGAAATAAGACTCTCCCTCATGAATCCGCCTAAGTATGTCTTCACATCATGTTCATCCGAACTCCGAAAGGAATACGAAAATCCCGACTTAGGAATCATTCCAGGATATGCCATGCATTTCTTCAGTTGCAAGGTATTTAAATCAGACGATTTCTTACTGCTATATAAGATTTAATCAACATAACTTTTAATAAATAGGTGTCCAAGTTAGAATTGGAGTCAGTTGAGAAGAGTCTCCTTCCCATTCTGTCATCTGATGAAGTTTTAGGGCTTACAAGGGTACCATTGTATTTCATGTCAGATAATATTCGTGGATTGCCTGCATTCCTTACAAATGCATATGCTGGAAATGCTCTCGAA
>JAAXOA010003330.1:0-11653 GCA_036561885.1 Salina celebensis
CACGGCATAAGGGTCACTTTAAAGAGTTACTCTCATCAAGGAACGCCCAGTCCTTGGTCCACATGGACGTACATCCGCCAATGAGAATTATCAAAAACATGCATTTCCCCGAAGCACCTTTTACTCTTGACAATTTACACTTGGCCAAAATTCGGTTGGGGACAGATTGGACTTCTGAATGGTGTGATCGCTATGGACAGTTCATTCAAAACATTCATGAAGGATCTGCTAAAATTAAGGAGATGCACGTGTATGACATAGGAATAACAAGATGGCCAATGCCAAAGAGCATTCAGAATATGAAATTGCCAGAGACATTGGCTAGACTTATCCTGTATCAAGTAGGGGATCCCAGGGTGCTTCAAATCATCTCAAAATGCTATCTACCAGTTCTAGCCGAGTTAGAGATAAATGTTGTGGGAGAATACATTCAAAATGGAGTTGTTATGGAGGTTCTGAAAAATATTCAATCAACCTTGAAACGATTGCGACTGAGTGGCATATGCAAAGGGAAGCATTTTCGGAACTTAGTCTCAGAATGGATGGTACAGCTCCCTGATTTGCTGAAGTTAAAAGATTTGTACATTTTTGGCAATGACTGGCATCTAGAGGACATTGTGGACGGGGACAAGAACGCGTTAAGATCATTACCTGAGGTGGCACACTTGCAACTACCAGAAACGCCTCTGTTCCTTCTACAGTTGATGGACAGATATGAACCGTTTGTAAATGTGGTGGACCTACAAGCTGAAATCACTGAAGATAATGTGTTTTCACGTGAAGAGGAATTGTGGTATTCAGATATAAGTAGAATGGCATCTATAGCAAACTGGAAATTAGAGAGAATCTCAAATTGTTTCCCAAACCTCACTAGTTTAGAACTGAAGATTTGTGGAAATGAAATTTCGAGAATACAGTACATTTTCTCTGGATTTCCACATCTGCGCCATTTGACCCTGAGATGGGGATGTAGAGCACGAACTTACGAAGAAGCCACGGATATTGTTGACGGCTTAATTACTGGCTGCACAAGAGAAACAATTAAATCTTTTAGAGAGGAAGTATTTGATACTTTTCCGCCATCAGAATGGTCCAAACCAGCAATTCGTTGGTTAACTAAGCTGCAGTCTCTTCGTCTGTCAGTTCATTGGATAAGAGACCGAGGAGACTCGCGGTCATCGTATTTAGCCAAAATATTTAAGAGGCTGACCAGAGCATTTCGTTCCCGATCCCACGTTGGAAGTACCCCACAGTAGCGAATCACTTCTTATTACAGATTTGTCGTTCCGACATGGTTTTCTTTGGATGCCATCACTTACTGAGCTACATATAAATGCTTCGGCACATACTAGTTTCCAGTATCATAGACAAACCTTATAAAGATCCGTCACCAGAGGTTCTCGAAATATGGAGAAAGCAAACTGGCAAACCTGTTCAATTCTCAATCTTTTAATTTAATGAGATACGTTTTACGTTTGCAGTTTATGCGCATATAGACATAAAATTTTAATTAATATTCAACTACCAGTGATATTCAGCAGTAACACTACGTTAACAATTTGTGCTAGTAACAAGAATTCTTTATAATTTGGATCGTGTTTTGATAGCATCATGATTTTGAATAGGAAAACCTTTCAACTCCCACTCGCATTAATAGTGCAGCTGGCCATATTTTGTATTTTTTAAACAAAAAGGTTGCCAGTTGCATATCCATCCATAAAAATGAAAGTGTTGAAGGTTGTAGCTAAATATTAAAAAAAAACATTTGATATAATTTAAAATACATGCAATACCATCATGCATGTAACAAATGAAGCGTTTTATGCCCACCCGATAATCGATAAAAAAGTTCCTATTGTCCAAAACCAAAACCTATATGATTTCACATTGCCCTTGAAATAGGGTAACTGATACTTGGCTAGAACTTAGAACACACCGAATTAGCTAGCACTGCTGTAAATCGTAACAATGAAAAAAGTACAAATCTGTCAGAGTGCATTAGCGCATTCCGTAAAGAAAGCCAGCGGGGGTCGTGCTTTGTACATTGTGTAATATACAATGTAAATGTGTGAGTGGTTTTTAATGCACATGGTGTGGTCTTTATAGCAACCAATTTGGTTACTTTATTTTCAGAAATAAAAAATTTTCCATGACATTTGATACATTTAGATTATCCTTTGGGAATCATTATACTACACATGCAAGCTTCAGTATGCCTAAACTTTTCAATTAACAATTTTAATCAATGAATACTTCTTGCTATCCCAGAAATTTGTTTCCTTATATAATGCCAAAAGTATCATCTTCCATGTAATAGGAAACATTACAAATGTTTTCATGCCTGTACCATTGTACCATTTACACTAGTGATTTGCACCGATTTTTCGTGTAGGAGTTGCTTGTTACATCGCTTTACGGAGAAACAATCACTGCAGACCAGAGATAAAAGTGAGGGTGGTCTGGATTTCGGGGCACTTTGTCGTTGGCATCACAACAACGCACAGTTCCTGTTCCAAGTAGAATCAAGGCAAAAATGGGTGAATATCTAACACAGTTCAGAAGCCAAGTTCAACAGCCTTCCAGCAATCGAAGTGGGATTCCAGATTATGTTCGCATAATAGTTACAACAGGTAAATTTGTGGAACATTTTAAAATAGTTTTCGTTTTGTTTGGTAATGAATTAGATCTTTGAATCTTCGTATTTTTAATTCGCAGACGCTCATGGACGTAAACGTGAGTTGTTTATTCCTGCATCACTGGATTTGGACAGACCCAAACGACCTCGAACTGTGTTTCAAAATTATCAGACGGAAGCTTTGGAACATGAATTCCAGCGGAATCCATTTATAGCAGAGGAGCGACGAGCAGAACTAGCTGCAACTTTGGGGATAACTGAAACGCAAGTGAAAGTTTGGTTCCAGAATCGACGAACGAAAGCCAGGAAAAACTGAGTGACTATGGGGATTTTGGCTTTGTTTTGTATGTATGTGTATATAATGCTGTGATTACCGTGAATGGATAATTATGATGGCTTATCTTTCACTTATAACTCGTTCTCGTTGCCATTTTTGCGTATTTTATTGAATAAAGATTTATACTTTGTTAAAAATTACTTTGGAATCCATTGATTTAAAATGTGTAAATTCTGTATAGACAGTGGTTAGTGTTCGATTGATTAGCTGAATTTAAAACAAACGCACCAACCATATGCATGACCGACTACGTTCATACAGGCCGAGACAAAGAAGCTTCGGCTTTAGTATTAGTTCTAAAATCTTAAAATATTCATTGAAATTAAAATTTAATCATCATCGTCCTCATAACGATCTGCGTATGGAGCCGGGCCAGCTGCATCAGAACCTGGTGCTGCTGAGTCTGCTTGATCATCATAATCGTTGTCACCAGGATACGTGTCTTGTCCTTGGAAGGAAATGCTATGTCCTTGAGAATTGCCCCCTAGTTGGTCCTGAGTTCAAAAATTGAAAATTAACCGCTTACCGCTATTATACGAACTCTTCTCATCCAAATTTTAAAATCATACCCCGGCCAAAACTACCAACATTAGCCCAAGAATGAACAGAAATGTAATTGTAACGTAAAACTTCATATTGGCAGGACTATCAATTTTCCAAAATTAAGGAGAAAACACGTCAGTAAAGTTTGTATCAAACTGAATGGTTGGCCAACTTGTTTAAATTTCACTTGGCTTAGTGGAGAAAATTAACGTAAGAATTCGGTTGTCGTACGTTGGAATGTGGCTCCTGATTTATAGCGATCCATTTAGAAGAACATGCCAGCTCTCCAAGCAAATGTAATTGTGACCGAAATGCATTGAATGATTGATGACATATTGCATATGGGTATGTTTCGTGGTTAAGTCAAACACACGTCTAAAAGCAGACAGTGCCACAAACTGCGTGATTTACGTGGAAATTTACTTGTATAATTGTTGGTAGATATTTTCAAATTGATTTTTTCTTGATTTCTTCTGGAACACTCTCTTAGAGTTTTTTTGCTGCAACAAAAACGTGTTGCGTTTTTAAGATTTCAGAACGCAAAATACGAACTCATAAACATGAGACTTTTACTTTGGTTGCTTCTTATAGGTTTGTTAATTCCCATTGTTCTCAGTGGGGTAAGGCGCTTTCCATTTTACGATAAGAACTTTCTGATAAAAAACATTTTGACGAATTCATATTTAATTTTCCAAATAACCAGGATACACTTGGGAACAACCAACAAAATCAAAACATGGTAATTCAAGGGGGCAACAAGAGAGGTCGAAACGTACATCACAACAAGGAAACTACAAAAGTTGAGACAACTACCACTACAACCACAACTACAACTGAATGTTACGATGACGATGACGATGCATCAACTACAACTTTGGCAACAAAGAAACCAAGTCAAAGAAAGTTAGTTAAGAAACCTGTGGGTACTTCAAAAGTAACAACTACGACAACTGCTAAAACTACAGCCGAAGTTGACGGCAATTTTGATGATGACAATGAGGATTTAGACTGATTGAATTCTGAATAAAAATCATTCATTATATCCTTTATTTTTGCATGATGCTGTTTTGCACTAAGTCTCAAATCTTAATGTAAGTACATTATACTCCTAGAGTATTGTACGCTTTAGGTGAAGCGAACGTGCATCCTGAAGCTTCTTGCGTGACCAGGGAATAAATTTCTTTTGCTACACGTAAGTACTGCTTATCATCATCCTTAAAGTAGGCTTCATTAATTGTCTCATTGTTGTGATCTAAAAGAATATAATTTGAGTACAACATTTTGTAGCCTATACTGATGGCTATTTTGCGCATGTGCAAGTTTACTTACGGACATAGGTGGCATACACAGGCACTCTAAATGCCGAATTCGCAAACAAATCCAGGTGCGCCTTAAACACTGCAAAGTTTTTATTTGTGTACTCCTCCGCCTCATACGTAGCAAGGAAAATGGATATGCCATGTTTCGTCAACGCATTTCCCAAAACAGCCGGTGATGGTGGCAATGAATTTCCGCACGTTTCAGAAGCAAGTCCTTGCGAAGGCTTCCTACTTTTCGGATCTTTTATTGTGGTGGTTATGTTTTTTAATGTGACGTACACAAATGCTTTTCGCACAGCTTGTTCACTGTCGGGCAATGCTTGGTTCCATTTGAGCTCCTTGTCGTTGATTGCATTGAGCATTGTCATGCTTATCGGCACAGTATGACCCGCTATTCCACGCTTGCCTTTTAATGCTGGGTAGCTGTCCAAAGTTTCTCCTATTGTTGAAATGTCGACAGTAAATGGCAACAGAAGTTCATAACAGTGGTCGCTGAAAATTTCAATATTAATATGCGTATTCAGTAAATGAATTGCTGAACATGACGCTATTTGCGTAAAGCTTACGTTGTCAAGTTGGAGACCTCACCCGACCAGTGCTTGTATCCAACAAGGGCGATTTCTGCGTTTGGAATATTCTCAAATATTTTCTTGGCGAATAAATAGTAAATGTGTCGCTGCGGATAGCCCCAGGATGTTTCCCGATAGTCTAAAGTCATGTCGACAAGTAATGCTAACTGGAGTTTCGGTAATTTGTCAAGGGTACAAACCTCTTCTTCGCCATTAGCGAAATATATTGAAAGTGCTACCAGAAATAAAATGCTCATTTTGAGAGATATTTGTGATAGTGATGTTTCTAATATTATTACGTTGTTTTGTTAACAACGTGTAATAATTTTGCTTCATCTGCATCTGTATTGCGAAACAATTCATTCCTAATGATTCATAATTCTGAATTAATTACATTCCATTGACAGATGACCTTAAATGAGATATTAAATCGGAAGCATTGTTATTTGCATAAAATGGTTTTTGTCTAAGCAACTACTATTTTCATGATGAATTAAAATTTTTAAATGTACAAACGTTCTCATGGTTTTAATTATGATTTTTGGATACAAGAATTCTGGATGGTTAAATGTTAAAATTAAACGGGTATTTGTCATTCAATGAATTTTATACTTGGACGAAACCATCTGAAATGTTACTGCTTTTGTTTTTGATCGTCATGAAGGAAGACAATTAGATATTAATTTTGTTATCCTGTCAGGAATCGTTAAAATAGCATTGTTCATGGTTGTGAACCAAGTTGGACCTGCCTGCATTCAGGTTCGACGCATCCTTCATCATACTGCTTACAATGACGCGACCGTTTTTGTTAGCATTCAGGCCGTTTGTTATTATGTACCTACTCCTTGCAATTTTCTCCATGTCATTAGGACAATCTCCGTTTGAATGCGTTACTCTTAAGAACGACAAGGCGATGGAAAAGGCTCGCGAATCTGGAGCTAGTAAGTGGAAATGGTCAATCTATGCATTTAACATTTAACTCGGAAAACGTAATCCATTCCTATGTCTTTTCCTAGATTGTTTCAAACAAGTGTCGGTGTGGAAATGCTGTACCGAAAGGAACGACTAACTATCAAGATTGTTATATGAACCAGTTGTCCTTCAGAGAGGCGAAATTGAGCTTTAATAACAAAACAGAGCTCAACTTAAAACCCGAATTGTCGCCAATAGAAACAATGAATATGATTTTTTAATTTTACTTACAACCTATGGTTACAAATACATTTATTGTAAATGGTGGACAATAACACACCTTGCTTATTTTTTTATTATGTAGCGAAAGCTGCTTTATGAAATCGCCAATTCTGTCTGTCCGTCCGTCTGTCTGTCCGTGTTCACGAAATTTCGGGACTGTGTGGACAGATTTCAATGAAACTTGGCACACATATTCGTCTATGCATGAGAACTCATGTTTTCAAGGTTTCATGTCATCACGTTCATTAGTTAATGGCATCATTAAAGTTAGCTATAATGGTTCATTAAATACGATAAAATATTATTCGTGATATCAAATAGACTTCGTCCAGGTGATCATTTCTGCTTATAGCATTGATGTCATATTTCGTTACGTGAACGAGATACAGTGACATGATTGATGCTAACAATGATTCGTGAGTCCATATTCATATTTAAGGATTCACATATATTCAATTGATTCATGAATACATTGGTTCACAATCAATGATTCGAGACTTCAATGATTCGAGACTTCATTGATTCGAGACTTCATTTATACGTTTTCAATGAATCGTGTATTCAAAAAATTCGTGGCTTCGCTTTCGCTACTTCAAGATTTTGTGGTGTAACGGACTGGTTTATTTATTTTTTCGATCAACTGCATACAACAATTAATCGTAACTAATACTTTTCAAAACAAATGAAGCGCCAGTTTGTCGGCATCCTTCCAAGGCGGCAATGATCTCATCGTACAGTTCCTCTCTCTCAGGACTCAGTTTCTTTTGCAACAGTTCATAAAACTTTTTAGCCTTGTCGAATGAGTTTGGGATGGAATCCTGTAACAAACAGATTATTGAAATTCAGGTACCATAATAGAGCATATCTGTAATGCAAAATGTTGGTGGTACTAGTACACAAGACAAGGAAAATCGTCAATTTCACAATAGTATAACACTTCCTATTGTTGACTTGACAGTTTCCCTCGCGGTTTTACCAATTGATTAATGTCGTATCTGCCAAGAATCTGTTTAGCTGTCATCTTAGCGGACAAGCTGGCGTTCCAGTCAGTGGTTTCCATCAATTCTTCTATTTTGGATGTTATATGGCTTTTCTGTAGAGTTATTTTATCTTCTGCAGTCTTCATTGAAGAACTTCCAGAACCTGCCGTCGGGTCAACGCTTGGATTTGGAGCATCAAATTCTTTACGCAGCAATTGGGCAAAATCATTCAGTTCCTCGTCCTCCAATATCTCAACCAACCGTCCTAAATTGGCATTTTCGGGCTCCCGAGCACGCCACTCCAGGAGTAATTCACCAAGCGCAGCCATAGGCTCCTTCATACCCAGAGATACCACTTGAAGTTGGATATCAGCATAGTTGGGTGCATTAATCGCTTGCGCAATGCCGCCAAGTTTTCTTCTCAGTTCATTGCGAACTGGGGATTTTTTCAACGTCTTCAGGATAACACGCACTTCGCAGTCTAGACTTCGTAAAATTTGCGTGAATAAAAGCAGCATTTAAACATTGTAACTATTGTAACTATGGCTCGTTGACTTACTTGGATCCTGAATCTTCAACTGGTCCATGTCTCACTGAAGGAGTTTTGAAATTCTACGTAATGAACTCTAGTAAATTGTTCGTTAGGTAAATAGTAAATTGTTAGTACTAAATTAGTCGGTAAAGTTGAATCACAGCACAGCGGTATAACCGTGACTAGTAAACAAGTCAATTCTTATTACATATTACCAAATGCGAAAATTTTTTGGCGTGACATGTAATGCATAGGCTTACCAGGACCACCACCGATATGATGCTCATGTATGATTCAATATTCAATGTTTTTTTCATTTTTCAAGATAAACTTTATTAGTAGCGCGAGCGTGAATAACCGCAAACCACTCTTAAGTATAGAACTAACTAATCAGAGAGGGAATCCCTGCCTTGTAATTGTGAATATCTGAAGTGAGAGTGGGAAAGTATCGCTGGGACATTTTCTTTGCGTGAAATGGAGTGAGTAGGCAAAGAAAGGGAGCATAATATTAAATGACTTGACTACTGACTACACTACATAGCTCTTTATTCGGCTTGCCTGGACAAAGCACAAACCACAGGACAAAGAACCAAACAAAGACTACGATATATCCAAAGCATAACATAGGATATCAGTACAATATGGAACTTCAATTGGAAACGAAGATGTACGTAAGAAAATATCCCATTGAAACATGTAGCATATGAAGAAAGATCGTCGACGTCAGTCTCGAGAAGTTTCCAAATGCGGTTCCAGTGAAGGGCATTTTCGTTTGGTGGTGATAGGGTCCATGACGAAACGGGATACGTAGCGTCGAAATTGTTACTTGGGATAGGATTGGTTGTTGATGAAACTGCACATTGTTGTTCAAAATTTGCATGTATTCATAGTGTTTGTCTTCGCTGAAAATAATGCTACTTGCTACTTTTCATAGATTTCTTTCATATGAAATGATGCTAACACTAGAGTACAAGTCTCGCCAAATCGTAGCCAAGACAAAAATACAAAAGGTTGATTTGATCTTTTTTTTATTTTTTAAAACCTGGGAGCTAGGAACTTGAAGAAAGAAACATAAATATTAGTGAAAATTTAAAAAATGCCCAACATCAACATCACAAAAAAAGGCGAAGACGATGAATAACAATGACGAACAGGACCGGGGTTTAAATCAGTTAACCAGAACAAGAAAAAGCAGAGATTATGATCTAGTCTCTGAAGAACATTACAGTTCACAGAATCCACATACCCATACAGATACATATACAAGAGAACCCAGGAATGCGCCCAAGGAAACACAAAAAAGTCGACAAAAGCGAGAGTCAAACAGTTCTCGTTCGGAGGAACCACATCAAGGGCCATCCAAGCGAGTCTCGCCCAGTCCTCTTGCTAAGCAACAAAGGCAAAGTCGATCACGACGAGCCTCTTCTAGTCCACATCCTAATCCGACCCGACAAAGTCGACCTGGGCAAGTATCACCCACATATCATGGTAAGCGGCCGCAACAAAGTCGACCTAACTCAGCTTCGCCCAGCCTACCTCCTTGGGAGCCTCAAAAATGTCGACCTATGCAAGCTGCACGCATGCCTTATCCTTGTCCTAGGGTGCGTAAACTATGTATACCTCGTCGAGCACCAAAGAGATCAACACCCAAGAAAAACTGCAAGCAATCCTCGAAGCTTTCACCAGAGAAAGTGTCCAAACCTGCCAAGGAAACGCTCAAGCCAGGATACGAACAAATATCGAAGCGAGGACACGAGCAAGGACCTGAGCAGGGAATCCTTGTGTTTAAATCTACAGTTCCTAGAACCGGCCAGCAAACACCAAAGCCAGAACCTCGACAAACACACAAGCCAGCACCCGGCCTAACACCCAAATCAGAACCCGGACAAAAACCCAAATCAGAACCCGGACAAAAACCCAAATCAGAAACCGCACCTAAACCCAAATTAGAACCCGGACAAAAACCCAAGCTAGCTCCTGGACAAACGCCCAAGCCAGGACCCAAGCAACTACCGAAGCCAGAACCTGAGGAAGTGCCCACGATGGATCCTGATGAAGCACCAATGCAGGATCCTGATGAAGAACCAATGCAGGACCCTGATGAAGCACCAATGCAGGACCCTGATGAAGCACCAATGCAGGGACCTGAGGAAGTACCAATGCAGGATCCTGATGAAGCACCAATGCAGGATCCTGATGAAGCACCAATGCAGGACCCTGATGAAGCCACAACGCAGGATACTGATGAAGCCCCAACGCAGGACCCTGATGAAGCCCCAACGCAGGACCCTGATGAAGCCCCAACGCAGGATCGTGATGAAGCACCAATGCAGGACCCTGATGAAGCAACAATGCGGGATCCTGATGAAGCAACAATGCAGGATCCTGATGAAGCGCCAAACCAGGATCCTAAGGATGCACCATCGAAAGATCCTGAGGATGCACCATCGAAAGATCCGGAGGATGCACCATCGAAAGATCCGGAGGATGCACCATCGGAGGATCCGGAGGATTCACCATCGGAGGATCCTGAGCAATCACCAATGCAGGAACCTGAGCCAACACCCGCACCCGAGAAATCTCCAAAGCAGGGTACAGTTGTACTTATATCTATTCGTTCTCGCACTGGTCAGCAAAAACAAATTCCATCATCCGAGACGATGGAGGATCAAACGACAGCACCTGATCAGAGTGGCGATAGTGAACAAAAACACAAGCCAGAGCCCAAGTCTATTCCCAACTCTGGTTACAGATCCAAGTCTCAAACTCCGGCAGTTAACACGGGAACCTCGAGGAAAGTGTCGACAGCACCGTCAAATCCTGAAAATCTTATAGAGGAACAACCCACCAAACTAGCGCCGAACTATACTGCGAACACTGAAAGCTCAGGAACATCTACAAGCACTGATAGTCAATCGGACTCACCTGCGTTAATATCCAATCCTTCTGATCATCAAGCCCCAACAATTACGGAGCCTAAACCTGTAACACTAGGCACCCAGACGCAAGGTAAGTCTCCTAAGGAGCCACAACGAGGTTCACTTAACCAATCCACGCCCAGTCCACAACCTGTTCCTAAGGGGGCACAACAACGTCGGCGCATGGAAGACCCACCCCGTCCTCCTCATAATCCTAATGAGCCAAAACAAGCTAATCGCATTCAAGTTCAACCCAGTCCTCATCCTAATCCTAAGAGGTCACAACAAGGAAAGCGCATACAAGCTCCTTCCAGTCCTCCTCCTAATCCGAAGGATGCAAAACAAGGTAATCCAACCAAAGCTCCCCGCAGCCCTCCTCCTAATCCAAAAGTGGCAAAACAAGTAAATCGCATTAAAGTTCCACCCAGTCCTCCTCCTAATCCTAAGGGGGCACAACAAGGAAAGCGCATGCAAGCTCCTTGCAGTCCTCCTCCCAATTCGAAGGATGTAAAACACGGTAATCCAACCAAAGCTCCGCCCAGCCCTCCTCATAATCCTAAGGGGGCACAACAAGCTAATCGCATTCAAGTTCAACCCAGTCCTCATCCTAATCCTAAGGGGGCACA
>JAAXOA010003331.1:0-11650 GCA_036561885.1 Salina celebensis
AAAGTTTTTTTATACTATATATTTTTATCCTATAACATACATACATTTAAAGACAAGAGTAAATCCTCATAAAAATTGGCTTTTGCAAGAGAAAAAATCTATCCACAAAACGGTTTACGCACGACTATATAGGTAGAAGAGCAACCAAGTCTTGTTCATGTTTAAACCATTCAGAACAATATCTGCTAGTAGTGCATACGGGGGCCATAAACATAGCAGCGCTACTTGGAAAATGGGGTGAAATCCTTTGGAAACAAATGACTCCTGTCCATCATTCCTAGTTACAAAGACACCAGAGCCCATCAACGCAAACCGCTCATAAGAAATGACCCATTATTGGCCCATCGGGCTGCGCTCTTCATACAGCCTACGGAATACAAACAGTTATTGGCATTTGGGACAATCCGCCCACTATTGCGTGTTACATCAATACTCATGGCACCTCCGTAAAACTATATTTATAAAATGCCCAACTGCATCTAGTATGTATAACGAGAAATACCTTCTTTAAGACATCAAACAAGGCAGGATGTAGAATGTATCCGACTACTAACAGACAAAAAAGAACGAAGTAATAATCATCGTCATCATCAACAATACCCCACCACCAACACATAGTATATCTTCTCCTTCTCTATCTTGTGCTTATCCATACTTTTTTATTTTATTTTCTACTGGTATATGGAATGAAATATGTGGAAAAAAAGTATTTCGTGTGTAATGTGTGTGCATTTTGTAAAGATGTGTAAGAACTTGATAATAATCACAGAATAAAAAAGACGAAGAAGAGGTTTTTGAGAAATAAAAAAAAATATGTATAAAATATACAAGCTTTAATAATAATGCACATTTTGCTAAGTTTCATCATGAGTCCGTTTTTATACTAGTACACACAGAGCTATTTGGGAATGTTAAATGATACCAAAAAAAGAAGAGTGTGTGAGGAGTAAAGTGTCTTAAGAAAAAAAAAATCAGGATGAATTTTATAAAGTAAAAAAAAGTACACATAAGTAAATTAACACTGTTGACTATGTGTGTTATGTGTGTGGCTCGTGTAATATAAAATGTTAAGTGTTGCTTTTGTTTTATAAAACTACAAGAGAAGAAACAATTACAGAAAAGTTTATTATTTTATAAAGTGTGTGAATATAATAAAAAAACAATGTAGTAAGTTACATTTTTAATTTTGTGGGTATTCAAAAAGTGTAGTGCGATGTATATAAACTAAAGCCATGCCAAAAAGTTAACATTTTTATTGATTTCTTTTTCGGTTTAAAATCCAAAACATAAAAAAATCATCATCTGCAAAATAAAACTGTATTTTTTAATGTGTCCCTGATTGACTGAAATAAAAGTTTAACTGGATCGACCACAACAGCAATAAAATTTGAAACTATATAAAATTGTTATTTAAGAAAAGGTAACATATCTGATTTAAAGATTAATTGTAATTAAATTTTTTTTAGAAAAAATGGTATCGCACCGATTGCTATATTAGTAAAAGCAAAGTATCACTCTGTATAGTCTGTCCAAGATATTTTCTTTTAAAAAGAATGACTACAACTAGTGGTACTAGTACATTTTTTTCTTTAGCGGTGGTTCTTGTGGAATGTGTTGTGTAGTGTTTGCAATTTAATATTATTTGCGAAAAAAAAACTTCTTCTGTGTGGTGTGTATTGATTGATGTATCAATTTACAAAGTATATGGATCGTCGCCGAAAATTTTATTAAGTTATTTAGATAGTAGACAAGGAAAAAAAATTATATTTTAACTGGTAGTGACCGTGTTGAAGAAAAATGTGAGGAGGAGGATGGGCAAAAAAAAAGTTGATCATTAGAGTATTGTACACACATGAGAAAGATAAGCAGTTAAAAAAATCTGTTGATGATCGGTTTTGGTGGCTGTGCATGCAAAAAATTAAATAGAACCATTTGAGACAGTAGAAAAGTTATAAAATCAAATTGTTAAAAAATGTGAGTATTAAGTTAAAATTTAGAGTATTAGATTTCCTAGCATTTTTTTAAAAAAATAGGGGGGCTTATCAAAATCAAAATATGAAACTGATTGAAAATGGGCTGAGTATTATGCATGGATAGATATGGATAGTAGTGTGAGTGGATAAGGCTGTCGTTGAAAGGTGTACATTCTTCAGAATAGTTGATATCGTCATAATATTTATGTGCAGACAACAATACCACTACTATAGATATTGCATACACATGAGTGCTGGGCAGTTAAAAAATATATAGTTTAGGATTTTGTTTTGGAGGATAACGTAAATATGAAAGTTAAATTGGTTAAGGGACGGGGGAAGTGACAAAATAGAAAATAAATTATTGGAAACCAAGTAGGGATTATACCATTATCTTATTATGAATGCCCAAGTGTTTACAAAGTGGACTGGAAATAGTTTGTAGTTTGTAGTAACAGTAAGGAAAACAGTAATCTGAAAAGGGTTAATGTTTTATTTGAGTGAGGGGTCAAGAGCAAGAGCAAAGTGAAAGAGTGGGAATTAGTAATTAATGATTAACTGCCCGGTGAAGAAATCTAGCACATACTATATACATACTAGTACGTTAGCGGAGAGAAAAAGAAAGGTTTTAAGATATTTATGGTGAAATCGGCGAATACAGAAAGGATTTATCTTCTGTTCTGTACCGGTTGCACTTTTAATGATCTTTTTTCAGTAGTGGACCTGTCGGTTGATAAAACTAATCTGTTTGTTTCCGAAATAGTGGTTTTGTTAGAATGCAAACAAAACAAACTTTTTATCAGATACTTACTCCACTCGCCTTTTCTCTGGACAGAAGGGTTATTTAACAATCAAGAAAAGATCTACTGTCAAGGTCACTGCTAATATTATGCAATATTAGATAGCTCCAACTTCCAGCATTAGCCGTTATCTTATTTGATTGCGATTATACTCTATTTATGACTAGAGGAAAAACAACAATAGGAACAAGATAACAGTCTAGTAATAAAGTACTGGGCAAGTTGTTATTCAATAGAGAAAGTAGAGTTCATTTCCCAAGAGAAAGTTGTGTACACAAACACACTCTGCAACATTTTGTCCAGGGAAGGAACCATTTTGCGAGTTTGACAGATCCAAAAAACGATACCACTAAACTTTTTTTCATCTTCCCTTCCGATAAATTTACACAAACTTTTAGATGGTGTCATTGTAGTATTCGCCGACTAATTTACAGATGTTTTTTGTTGTTGTTTTAACTATGCAGATACACTACACATTGTTGAACATAATCAGCGAATTGAGATTTTTAAGGAAAAAACTAACAACCAGTGGTGACTTAAAAAGAAAGAATTTTTAAAACTTTAATTTTCGACACCCACAACTACTTGGGGAACTGAAAAAGGTAAGCTTGGTACGTCACCTAACAAAAGATTTTTTTTTTCAGAAAGTTAAGTTTTTTTCTGGTTTGCTTGAGAGCAAGATTAAGTTGTGTAGTGTTGAATTGAGAGTAATGTCTTTAACTTGTTTTTATTTTAATTTGAAGTTTTGTAAACAAATTGCATCTTTTTTTGGTATTTAGCAGAAGTATTGTTGAAAAAAGCGCACGTAGAACAGAAATCCAAAAGAGTGCACTATTGTTTTTTGGAGACTCTTGAGGAGTAGAGAGCTTAAAAAGATATCCCGAGTGTTGGCCAAAAATTAAGTACTTAATTAACGCGTTTTGTTTGGAATGAAGTCCTGCAGTATGGAGGGTTGGTCTTTTTTACTTTTTTTTTGCACTTTAATTTATTAAAATGTTTGCTTCTCGTGGGGGTACATGTGCTAATGCTTCATTACATTCCTTAACTCGTAGTGGTGTGGTATTACGTTCATTTCCATCAAGTAGTTAATTTAAAGGAAGTTAATTGTTCTAAAAGTTGGTAATGGCGGAGGTGGAAAATGCTTTATCAAGTGGACCATTCTTTATCATTTATCCCTTAAAAGTGGAACCTTGTGCCTTGTGGAACTGCATGATTACAGTTGAAAGTGCGACGTGTTTATTACGGATTTGGTTTTGTTACGGCCGAACTAGTGTTTTTAAATGCATGTTGATTGGATCTGTACAGTTTTGTTTGAAGTTTAAAAGCGCATGTACATTTCCGGTTTTGTTGCTTCTCCAAGTGGTGCTATTGTTTTTCACATGGAAATATGTTTTTTGACTGGTAAAGACAAAAGTTTAATGATTTTTTTCTTTTCTTTCAATTTTTTCCCCGGTTTTCAATTTTTCCTGGCCGGTTTAGATGGTGAAAGTGATGACGTTGGAAAGGAGTTGACAGACGAAATTCAGCCAGCTAAAAGTGGACCCCGTGGAAGTAGTGATACAAGCAGTAGTGCTACGATGGCAACTACAGCAAATAATACGTTTGTGGATCGAATCGACCCTTTTGCTAAGCGATCTTTGAAGAAAAAGCAGAGAAAGTCTCAAGGGTCATCAAGATACCATCAAGCCAATGAAGCGGATCTTGTGCCCCTCCCATTGTTCAAGGGTGAGAACTAAACTAATGTGTTTTCGTAATTGAATAAAAGCATGCATTTGTCAAGATTCTAAATCAATTGATAGAAGTGATGGTTGGAGATAAGTGGTGGTTGGAATGAAGACAGTGATTTAAAGTTGTCAATAGTCATTGACTGGACTCTGGAAAGTCAACGAGCTAGGTTTTTTTAGAATGAGATTGAATGAATTGCCATGACAACCGATAATAATAGCTGGAGTAAAGATGTGGAAAAACACTAATAGTGACAGGGAATAAATTAACTTCAAGAATTCGCATAGTTACTGGGTATCACGCACTGTAGCAAAGTACCAATATTCAGTGTCATGTTTGTTATACGTTGTTTGCTTGAAGGTCAGTATGTATGTGTTTTATAGGTGCTCGGTAAATTGGCATGGACATGTGATATATTATAGCTGATTTTGCAATGTCCGGTCGTTAGTCGTCCTACTTGACGGTTATTCTGACCACGCCAGTAAGAGATTGGAGAAAGCATACAGAGGAGCAAGAAAAGCAAGCTATTTAGGAAATTTCCGATATTTAATGTTGCGTCTATGTATTGGTGGGTCGAAAAATGATCAAGCAGTATTATTAGAGTGGTAATGGAATTACAAAAATAGACATTTTCCTATTTGACTGAAAATATTTATGATTCATGCTGAATTCGATGTTAGTTTGTTGGAGACCTGGAATGGTAGGTATGATATAAATTAAGCTCTAATACTTTGAACAGTGTGTGGAAAACTAGCTGAAATGTAGGTAGTAATAGAAGCACATGCGAAAGGTAACCATGCTCATCTTGGGTGAATAATATGACAGGTGAAGTTATAATATATTGGATCTATCTGGGTAATTAAATTACCTACTATTTACGTTTGAAAGCACGTTGGCAATGTAAAGACTCCGTACCAAACCACAGATTATCCTTTCTCACTAATTATATCTGTAGCTGACAACACCAAGCAAGAAAGGGGAGGATAACTGTTCAGTTATCTACTCGTATTGATAATTGATAATGTTTGTGTGTACCGTTGTTTCAGATGTGCCACCTGCAGAACACGAAGATTTGTTCATGAGGAAGTTACGCCAATGTTGTATTTCTTTCGATTTCCTCGACCCTGTCGCAGATCTTAAGGGAAAAGAAATCAAAAAGAGCAACTCTCAATGAACTGGTCGACTACATTACAGCCAACCGGGGTGTCCTTACTGAACCCGTGTATCCTGAAATCATAGCGATGGTAACACACACTTTTACCCGATCAGCGCTATGTGCATTGTACAGAACTTCATGTGATTACAAGTGGTCTTTTTCTTTAAGATTGCCCGCAATTTATTTCGATCATTACCTCCAAGTGACAACCCTGATTTTGACCCAGAAGAAGACGATCCCACGTTTGAGGCGTCATGGCCACATTTGCAGGTAAGAATGCGGAACAAGATAATTACGCAGCTTAATTGGTGTGCAAGCGAATAGAATCTTATAAACGTGATTTCTTCTCTAGCTGGTCTACGAATTCTTCCTCCGGTTCTTGGAATCACCTGACTTTCAACCGAGTATTGGCAAGAAGGTTATAGACCAAAAGTTTGTTTTACAGGTATGCGTAGTATATTTCGTTGTTAATTTTTTAAAGTGGTAGGAGTGAATATTTAATGATGCTCTTTTGTGTCTAGCTTTTGGAACTGTTTGATAGTGAAGATCCCAGGGAAAGAGATTTCTTGAAGACCGTGCTACACAGAATATACGGAAAATTTCTGGGACTCAGAGCATTTATCAGAAAGCAAATAAATAATATATTCCTCCGATTCATCTACGAGACAGAACACTTCAACGGAGTAGGGGAATTGTTAGAAATCTTAGGCAGTATCATCAACGGCTTCGCCCTTCCACTCAAACTCGAACACAAGCAGTTCCTGGTGAAAGTTTTGATACCGCTTCACAAGGTACCAGATGTACGCTTACTCACACTTATTTGCTCACTTTATTTTCTCTCACATTTATCCAACTAGTTCGTTTCTTAACTATGTTAATGCCTTGTACGTTGTCGTCCTTAGGTCCGATGTCTGGCACTGTACCACGCACAGCTGGCCTACTGCGTGGTCCAGTTCCTGGAGAAGGATGCAACACTTACGGAACCAGTTGTGTTAGGATTGCTGAAGTTTTGGCCGAAGACATGTTCACAGAAGGAGGTACGCAAATTGATGCATAACGCACTTTTGACAAATTTGTTTGCATATCATGTTTCATTCCATTGTTTTAAATCGGTTCTTGTTGATTCCATAGGTGATGTTCTTGGGAGAGATTGAGGAAATCTTAGATGTCATTGAACCAACTCAGTTTGTAAAAATTCAGGAACATCTTTTCAGACAAATAGCTCGATGTGTATCAAGCCCACATTTCCAAGTAAGTGGGAAGCTCGATCATTCATTATTCAAGCGTTTGGACTATGACGTAACTCATTGTTACCTTTCTAATTCTCAGGTGGCGGAGAGAGCTTTGTATTTTTGGAATAACGAATATATAATGTCGCTGATAGAAGAAAATAATAATGTTATCATGCCAATAATGTTCCCTGCTCTATACCGGATATCAAAAGAGCATTGGAACCAAACTATAGTCTCATTAGTGTATAATGTGCTGAAGACTTTTATGGAAATGAATCCTGACCTCTTCAACAGTCTCACCACCTCTTACAAAGCTGAGAGGCAGAAGTAAGTTCGATGGAGCCACTTATCTCAAACATCAATGTTCATTAGACATTTTCGTCTGGAGGTACTAACTTTAACTATCGTTGCCATTGCTCCCTATAGGGAAAAGAAGAGAGAAAAAGAGCGGGACGAATTATGGAGGCGTCTTGGAGAACTAGAAATAAGTTATAAAAATGCAAATAACTTAAGTACGAGTAATACGAATGCGGAAAATAGTGTAGTTTCCTCATCAGGAGCCCTCTCGTCCACATCATCGTAAACCTGCCGAATTCAGAAAAAAGCAAGCATCGGTGTATAGTTCGTTATACGTTAGGATGCATCTCTGAGATAACGATAAAAACAGGGATTTCTCTCAGATACATGATTGATTTGTCGTGGTATTTCTGTTTCTGCATTTGTTTAGCGTGTCTAGTTCGTTTTGTTTAAGAAAAGTGTCAAGTTTATAGTTTATCAGTGAAGACCGGATGATATCGTTTAATAATAAACAAAAACTGACCAGATTTGACAAAAACATATTATTCAGGTTAAATCAAAACCATTCTTTTTGTTAACAGTTAGGTGTATGGTTTACCGGTTTTTATGCTTATGAAATTTTAATGCTTCACACACCAATTCTAAATTTTCACAAGACACCTGACGATGAATTGTAGCGTCCTTAAAATGTATAAAAGATACTTACGCTTTTTCTGAAACGTGTTTATTGTTTTTACTGTCATTATTGTAAATTAAAATTGAAAATTGTAGGTAGCCCTTAAACTGATACTATGATTATGCGATTGAACAATTTGTCGACCGTGTGTACACGCACATACATACCTGCATCTACCTAGTTAAGCTGGTATCAGTTGACAGTGTTCCAATCCTAATTTCTTATCTAGTTTCTCCTCTTCAGAAGATAGATTTCTTCGAGTCATTTACTTGTATCTTGTAACACTGGTCATGAATTGAAATGGTGGTAACTATTCTCTTGTAATTATGTTTTTTGCTGTTATTCCTCCGAAACGTGCCTATGTTTACCGAGAAGGATATGAATCGTGGTGAATCTGACGAAAGTTAAAACTTATTTTATTATGAATAGACTTTCAAAGAAAAAGCTAAATGGAAACATTCCTGCTTTTTCGTTTTGTGTTTGTTGTTTCTTAAGAAGACAATCTGCACATTACTGCAGAAAACAGTCAGGTTTCCTAACTGAATGAATTTAGATTGAAGTTGCGGTTACATGAAGTTCCACTGTTGTGTACAGTTATGCCGCATGGGTTATATCATTACCAGAACTAAGAAAGAATGGATTCCAAAAGGTAGATTAGGTAGGATATCAAGTAGAGGTGCATCTTCACAAGAAAAAAAAGGCAGACAGCAATGGTGCCATAGTATTACTATGTACTGTGAATAATTGCAGAGAAATTGTGTAGTTCTGATTATGATGGTGGTGGCGACTGTTTCAGTTTTGATGCTTTCTCTTTTTACTTAACTTTCTCTTAGACATGTGTAATCAATTGAGAGCGAGAACTTGCTATAGTACTTGATGCAGTTAATTATGCATGTACCTAACACAACAATTTACAAAACTTAATATCTCGGAATGCCATATTTTTTGGGTTAAATAGTTATGACAAATATATTCTTCCTTTTTTTGTATAGATCTGTTTTTAACATTACATCAGCATAACAGACTTAACAGATACTATTAATATCAGTCACTTACAAGTTTTGATGAGCGAATCCACCAATGCCACCTCTAATTTCAAAGATTGACGGAGATATTTATTTTTGTCTGTTGTCATGGAAGAGTCAGTCTTTGTACTATTGATCACCAGAGTACAACGCTCTTTGGAGTTCTCTGATATAATCGTGTCCATTCTTTCTTCCAAGTGTTTTGAAGCTCCAAAATAAATTACCATTTCCGTTTCAACGAAAGCCCTGTTTGGAATAGCTTAGTTTATGTCCGAATTTTACCATTCATTTCCTGTGGGACTTTTGTTTTATTGTTACTTATTACTGCGAGAAGAAAGATAAATAATATTCATTAGTAGTATTGAGTATTTGAGAGCTGCTTAGACGTATAGGGAAAAGAATATGTTTGACTGTATAAGACTTTTTCTAACTATATAATACTATGTAATGAAGCATCAACATTATATTTCACACCGACAACTGAAGGAAAGTACACCATTTTCAAGAAGCTAAAAATATTTACACTGCTTGCAAACAAATGTCAACTTCAAAACAAAGAATGGTGAAGATTGAGTAATGTTTTCAATGCTATTTTGTTCTCCCGGACAACGTATGAAATCATACAAAACAGAAATGTTATTCAGGGACGAGAAGGGATCTTCACACTTCTATTAAAAATTATTATTGACGACTCTCCAGTCCTCGCTCGCATAAATTGGTTACATAGTCGTCGTCGTCAAAAGGAAAATGCTTTTTAATAACAATTAATCAACAGGTAACCTTACGGATAGAGTATTTAAAGGCTAAAAAAGCATCACTGAAAATACTGTATATGTAATTCTAAATCTAATTAAATTTTAAGGATATCTTGAAGTATTTAGGATGAGGATCTACAGAGGTACCGCGACTTTATATGATAAAAAAAATGCTAAACAACACTACTAGGTAACATGCATTAAATAAAGTAATCGTGTAAAAACTAAGTGTGTAGTATGTATCATGCCAGTCATGTGAAACATACCGTTTAATTGTATGACCCTTTTGGTTATCAATCAGGTTTAAGGAAAAGAAAGTACACTTTTGTCACATGTCTGTTAATGGGATACTGTGAAAACAATTTTGGACTAGAAAAAAAGAAGAAACTGAGCAGGTAAACCTATATTACAACTAAATACTTAATGAATAACTCAAAACGATAAATTGTACCCATACAAAACCTACATACAAAGTCTAAACTTGTAAAAACAGTAAAGGGAAAATATTACCTTGGAAACAAATTACTACTTGCATCACGTATGAACTACCCAAGATAAGTCTTGAAATAAGATGGAAGTGAGAATTGGTTACAAATGAAAACTAAAGAATAACTGTTTTTTTGCAAGCGACAAAACAATTTATTTAGATTTTCATTGGAAAGTCTGATGTCACATTATCTAATTGCTGCTGTAAGAAGAGAATTTATAATATGACTATTGTTTTCATTCAAGGTCAAAGTGTAATGAAAATATGCGAAAATAAGTGTTTGAAAATTGTTCTTTGTCCTCCTGTAACGAAAAAAGAAAAAATCATTCGGATGTACTTTAAAAACGTCAACAATTTTTTAAAGAAAGAAACCCAACCGTACGGTGAAAACATAACTAATTATTAATACGTGCTTGCTTTAGTAAGTTTGACTTTTAGATATCCTTAAATTGTTAATAGAAGTACCTTATTACATGTACGTGTAAATTTTAGCTGCTATCATACGATTCTGTGTAGATAGATTGTCATCATTATAATAACTTACACTATTCTAATTATGATTACTTAAATATGGCATAGACTGCAAATTAGTATGAAGTACGTGTATAAAGGAAAACTTATTGTTTCAATTGTTCTTAATTAAATTCTTTATGATTATCTGTAATAATTCTTATTGTCAGTGTTATCATAACTACAACACACGAAGGTGACGAGGACAGGAGAATACCGAGTACCGTTCAAGTTGAAATAATAGAAACCTGTGTTAGAACAAATAAATAACTTAATTATTATTATTATTATCTTTATTATGATTATATCATCTTAAGGTTAGTGGCTAACCAAATAAATACAGATGGTAAGTTTTGAAAAAAAAAACTCTTACTGATTCATTTTCTTTTCATCATACTTTTTTTTCTGCATATAAATTACATATGAACGCACAAACTGAAAGTGAAAAGTTACCATACAAAAGCAAGCAAAGCAAAGAGGAATCCGATGTGCCATATAAATGCTATTTTGTCATTAGTGCACATTTTCATGTAGCATCTCCGGAACTCGTTACAGTGAACGAGCACAAAAATATACGGCAAGCTTTCTCCACTTGCACCTGTGCGTTACTTATGTTTTGGTAAAACAGCACGGACTATATAGGTAAATAGCCGTGAGCTTGTAGACGTCACTTTCATGTGCCTACACCTCTTGCTATGAGGAGTCAGTCATGCCTTGTTCCACGTGAGTTTTCTGTTGCTGTTACTCTGGCAGTGAGAAGCAAAGTTTTATATGAAGAACCATAGCTGTATCCAATATAACTCTTATTCCTGAGTTGGTGATGGAGTTGATAGTTAAAGCTCAGAATTGTGCTGCGCAAGGCAAATAGTTTGAGGTTTTTTTGAAGATACTTCCTAGTGATGGTCTTCAATAAGTTATTCTATAGCAGTCTGACTAGCTTTGTGGAAGGAAGACATATATCGACTAGGGAAGGTTTTTTTTCAAACAGAACAAAATAGTACCACACAGGCAAGC
>JAAXOA010003332.1:0-11650 GCA_036561885.1 Salina celebensis
ATGGCGTATAACTTGGAAAAAGGTAGACTCCTTTAAACTAGTTATTTGAAAAGCCACAACGGCAAAGTAAATCGGGTCGAGTTTCTCAAATCCAAACATTAGTGACTGGAACACTCCAAATATTGGGTAGGACATAACCATAATATTGAATGTGAGTCCGATCAGCCGGGCGTGGGGTAATTTTTGAGGAAACTGGGTTTCATTAAGAGTCCAATTAATTGCGGAAACCCACTCAGAGCCAGTTGTGAAAAAGAGCCAGTCTGCGATTAAGACGAGGACGGATATTAATGCAAGAAATGTACAGAGAATGAGCTGCTTTGAACTGATTTCAGAGGGAAGTGAAAACTGGCCATAGAGTGAAAGCAGATTTACAAAGAGAAAGAGAACAGTAGCGAGGATATTAATTGACATGATGGTGTAGTAAAACCACAAGGAGGAGAATGAAGAACCATTGTAGAACCAGCGGTGCGTTGAAGGTTTCCAAGAAACAAAGTGACGTGGACAAATAACATTGGCGATTGTTTGATTCAAAGTGTAGGCTTCGTAAATTAGTGGAGAAAGAGCCATGACAGTTGCTGGGTTTGAAAACACTAGGTGAAAGTCAAGAAAAGGAGTGGTATCTGTTTGGTTGTGTAAAATCGGAGCGTAACAGCTTACAGTGAAATCCAAACGAAAATGTTTGCTAACTCTCGAAATGATTGATAAATTGACTGGCAAATTGTTTCAAAGTATGCTATGGTAATCAGTAATCGGAATTATTTGACAGTCATCGAACCGTTATGAAAGATTTGTACGGAGTAGTTTACGAATATAAGGTTGACCTATTTCTAGAAAAACCATGGGACCCATATATGTAGCTGCTGCTATTAAAGATAACGAGTTAGTTTGTAGTTCCCATGGGATTTTTATTCTTTTGTGCCAATCAATTGCGTCTTTATTACACGTGCTGTAATTTCAGTTTGACCAAACATAATTAGGCACTGCTTACTGTCCAGTTTTTACCTACTAATAATTTGTATACATACGGGCGACATGCCTGTAACGTAGCTAGAGCAAAGTGATTGAAAAACTAACGATTCTGTCCGTCGTTAGCTTGTCTTGTTTGTATTTTGTTTTAGGGTTGAGGGTGTCATTTCCGTGTGGACAAAATTTACTATTGTTTTGTTAGTTTGCAATTATGGTTGGCAACGGCAATTTCACTACTAGGTTTTGTTATATTTTCTGTATCAGGTTCGATTTGGTAATATTTGCTAAGGGCGGGATCACGTTTTAAGAATCAAAACATTCTTTTATATTCGCTTTTAGTTGTTTCGTGCTTAATTTACGTTGTAATGTCTTAGCTACTTCTGTACAGCAGTTTACCTTACCACCATCGTCTCCACAATGACCATATTAACGCCTACATCCCAATATCTTTTATTTTACCTTGTCCAGACACACTAAACCATGTAGTAAAAAGAACAAACAGAAAATCCACAGAAGGATATGTTCGCTTCATTACTTTGTTTCATCTAACCATCATTGTTTACCAGAACCTTTTCTACAAAAACTTTTTTTTTTGTCAACTGAGACGTGTAGGGATGCCATTACTCCGCCAATACAACTTTCTCCACGCTGGCTCGTGGGAAATAGGAGCCATCATCTCGAAAAAAGCACAAGAGGATAATCCACTTGACTGTGAATAATCCTAGGAAACAACTAGTCGTTTTCCTCTCAGAAACAAACAAAAACTGTCATAAAAAAAACTCTCTGTATTTGTTCAGGTTTGTAGGTGTTGGTTCCAAATGAGAAGGTTGCTTTTCCCTTGTAAATGTGTAAAATAAAGCTATTCAATTGATATTACAAAGCTATCGAGTGGAAAGAAAATGTGGGAAATATTCATGCGAAAATCCTGGAGAAAATAGTTACACCCTTGTGTGTTTTGTTTTAAACGGAAAAAGTCATTAGTATTCATGAGATAGTTTTTGGGAGAAAATATCATCTCTCCTTCCGCTCCTTTTACATGTGTAGTTATAAGTGAAAGTAATAGGAAGAAAATGACACGAGAGACTTTCTCCTTTGTAGGAAATATCTGTATTGCAGCTAAAATTTATAATTTGATTTGTAGCTCAGAAAAATCATATTAAAATATGAGAAGTTTGTTGGTTTCTACAAAATAATCTTGTGCTCTCAGCTAGATTTCGGGAAAATGGGTGTCTCAGATTCAAAAGTGGATTAAAATAAACAAGATTAGAAATTCAAATGAGATCTTTCATTACAGAACTTTTGTGTATACCTCTACGAAAGAGAAAAGACCGACTTTCACTTTTTATTACAAGTCTATTGACCCTTAAAGTTTGTTACAAAGTAACGATTAAAAAATTTAGAGTGAAAGTAACTCAGCTACAGTTCAGTTTTATGCAATATTGCCAGTCAGTTCCAATAAAGGGGATTTTTAAAATGGTTACTTTCACTTTAGAGAGCACTTGTGCATACCAAATCCATAACAGGATAAGAAAAAAAAATCCCCCAAGAGTACAATTTAGACTGTCGTGTTGAGCATCTTGTTCTTGGCTGCATTTTTCCTTCACACCAGTCATGATTAGATTTTTTTTCATTGGAGAAAGCACTGTAAAAGATTAGCAGTAGCTGAGCAACTTGTAACATTATTATTTTCTCGGCTTTCTCCATTCAGGATTGCGTGCTTCACTTTCCCCTTGTATAAAAAACTGGATTTTCTATGTTTAAAAAGTTTTCTCACGTTTTACACACCGACGAAAGGATACTCCCAGTTTGCCTCTTTCCAGATCCGATTACGATGTTGCTAGTCAGCAACTCATCATTTTGGAGAAAGTATATAAAGTTCACCGGCTTGAGAAAACTCTTGTCGCACGAGTGTAAAATGGAAAAGTAAAACTTTCATTGTAAAAAAGTGAAAGTTTTTTTTTGTAGCACGGATTTGTTCGAAATGATTGCCAATGAAAAAGTAATTTTCACAGATTCTTGAACCCCGCAAACAATGCAGTTACTGATTTATTAGGTATATAAAGTGTTGATTGTGTAATAAAAGTTAGTTTTTACTATTTAATTACAGATTTATATATATTAAATCAATTAAGTGAAAGCGACATGTGTCAACTTGAGAAAAACAATTGAATTTTGTGGATTGCTTTGTTGTTGTTGCTTTCACTCTGCTTCTTTGGAGATTTCTGACAGCTCACTTAATGGTTTTGTAGAAAGCGCTAATTATCTGCAGTGAAAGTACTAAATTAAAAGGAAATTGAATGATGAGCGTGCTGCGTCAAGCTGTTGCCATACCAGATATCCCATTAAAATGTCGAGATGCACGACACGACGTTCAACAATTGCATTTTTCTCTCATTTTTTTCTTTCTTTCTTCACTCTTGAATCCAATCTAATCATCCATTTTTCTTGCTCACTCGTCTAAACCAGGACAACCTTCAATCTTACTAGTTACATCCGAGCTTTCACCAAGGCCGCGTTTTCCTTTTCTGAACTCATTTAATATTTTTTTACACAATTTTCTTTTCGTTTTCAAGTAGAAAAAAAACTCGCAGTGGCAAGACACTCAGTTTTTCTATCTCATTGCCAAAAACAGCCGAGTTCAGCCGTCATTTTCGCTTTCTTTTTTCTCTTATCTTGCTTCATTCCGCTTCAAACTCAATCAAAAAAAATAAAAATGGTCTTGCAGTTTCCGCCAAAAAAAAATGCTATCTTTACATGGGGTGTAGAGAAAACCGGTGAAAGTTGGAGAAAGCCTTGTTGTCTTTCAGTTCGTTTTTTCTTCATCCAATTTGATCAATTCTCAGAATTGTGCTCATCGTACCTTTTTTCTATATTCTACAGAGAAAAAAAAATGTACGGGTGAAAGTCCCGAGAGAAAATTGTGCTGGATTACAGCGATAGATTACATTTACGCATTTCTCCTTATCACTTCCAATTGCTTTGATAGCTTAACCAATAATTTTGCTGACAGTGTGGTCTCTGTCGAGTCCAATAAATTGCTACAGTCAATACTTTCTCGAGATGAGTTTGTTTGCGGATGACTTTCTCATATTTGGGTGGGTTTTCCTGGGAAAAGGTGTTTTGCTTCCTGGATAGAAATCATTATTAATTAATTTATATGGGAAAATCCTTCTTAGAGTAATCATTTCCCGCACCAGTCATATTTTTGTGCGTGTGCCCAGGAAAAATGTTATAGACTCATCGCGTTAATATTTTCCGGTGAAAGCTCCCCACTAACCGTTTTTTGCGTAATAAGTAGATTCATAAGAAAGTTTTTGTGGGTTGCTCTATTGAATGAACATGATGATGTGATGAATAAATAAAAATCCCGGAAGCCAGTGATTGTTTAGTGGCGGAGAAGAATATAATGGGTTGTATCCTTTGTGAAGAAGTTGAACATTTCTCTGCGTAACTCGTTTTGATATGAAAATTATTTTGATTATTTACAGAGCAAAATGGAAATTGGGAACTTCCTGGAAAAAAATTTTCAATGCTGGAGACTGACATAGGGCTGATATAAAACCGAGTTTTCCTGCGTTCACTTAGTATTCCCGTCTCCTTTTACCTGCTTTCACTGCAGTCTGGTTATCCTGTATTAATCTATCATGGAACCATTCATTTACTTACATTCTTCACCTTCCTATTATGTCCTTACTTGTATTCTATCCTCCCTGTGTTGACTCAGTATGCAGCCAATTTATAGCAACATCTCGAGTTTCTCCCCTGGGGAATATAACATCCCCAGGATGGCCCTCACCTTATCCACCGGACGCCCTTTGTCAGTATAAGCTCCAAGGAGAAGACTGGCAAGGTATAAAAATAACTTTTCTCCAGTTTGACCTGGAAACCCGGTACTCTGCTGGCTGCCTGAATGACTACCTAGAAATCAACACTGTCGACATCCACGGGCAGCGAACTCACTTGGGGAGATTTTGCGGGGTTTCCCTTCCCAGCCCAATTCTCGTGCTTCACCCCACTGCCGAATTAGTTTTTCGGTCAAATCATGCCGTTCACAGTAACGGCTTCGTGGCGACTTATGAATTTGTTGATGAAGCTTTTGTAACTACACCACGTCTCAATGCAACCAGCCCTTGTGGGGAGGTCGTCCATGGAATCGGGGGTACCATAGAAAGTCCCGGGTATCCCAGAGGATATGCAGCAGGTCTGGATTGTCTTTGGCTGATCAGGGTTAAGTATGAACATGCTATATACGTGAGGGTCCAGCATCTCGAGTTCCAGGGCAGTACAGGTAAGAGAAAGTAAAAAAAAGAAACTTTCTAATAAAGATTTTTTAATAAAAAAAAATCCTGCGTCGAAGCAAATTTGGTTTTGCAAGTTCAATTTATTTTGTATCAGGACAGGATGTTATAAAAAAAGAGTTGATATTTTGGCAGCCATGCTGCCTCGGTTTTAGTTTCACATCCGGTTTTGCTTCGCAACGGAAGTTGGTGGGCTTGCGTCTATGATGGATGACATATTTAGATTATATTTTCATACAAAGTGGAATATCAAGTAGGAGAAAATGTCGGAGAAAGTTTATCTCTTGCTGGGGAAACCTAACGGAGTCCTAGTTAAGTCAGGTGGAATCAGTATCACTGTGACAGATGCACAAACAGAGGGTGACAGTGCCAAAGAGAAAGTAGTGAAAGCATCGTACACATATTTTTTGTACTTAAAATTGCAATTCAACCGGGGGATGGAGAAAGTCGTCGAGAAAATAATATTTAGGCTACTCTCATCAGCTAATTTTTATACTTAAAGTCAAAAGTGATTTATGACTGGGTATATTTATGATAATTTTTGCTAAACCTATCACTGCGAACAAAATGTTCATGACATTCAATAAGATAATTTTTCCTTCCCCGTATTTGTTCATACATTTTTGCCTATTTTTGCAGCAAATTGTCAAAAGGCTCAGCTTCGTCTTTACGACGGCTACGAGCACTCCCTTGAGGACCACACTGTGCTCAAAAAATTCTGCGGGGATACACGCTTTTATAAGGTAAAGAACAAACATTATTTACTTTTTTTCTCTTGCAATCATTCCTCAACGATAAATCCTTTTTTACTTCCTGTCTTCACATGCTGTGCACCTACTTTTACCGATAATTGACTTTTTCCTCAATAAAAATCTAGAGAAAAAAAATCATTACGATTTTTTTCTCTCTTTCGTTTCTATCGTCAGCATCATTAATTGGCTATTTCTTTAAGCTTTCATCCTACATTTTTCCCGGAAAAATTCCAGAAGAGAAAGTAACAAAGTTAAAATATAGAAAAAAGAAATATGAGTTTTTTATATTTTTATGTGTATTTTTGTCCCCTGCTGTTTGAGCCAGCCTAATGCACATTTCATGCTTTCTCTGTCACGCTGCGGCACTACTGTTGTGGCTTTCTCCATATATGGTTATTTTTTTCGCTTCTTGGGTGAAAGTGACCTGACTCATGGGAGAAAGCATAACGTAAATATATATGTTCAATATTTCCCTGCCAGCGTGTTGTGGTGAAAGTAAAAGTGAAAGCATTTCTCTTTTTTTCTTGTGGACCCAAGCTTTTAGTGTTGTTAACTCAATTTTGAGTTTTGCTCTCGAAGTCTCCACAGGAATGCTTTCTCCCAAGTGAAAATTGGATTGTCGACTGGGGGAGAGAAGATGATGATGAAAACTGCTTTTAAACTTGTACCCCAGAGGGGTATCATATTACCCCAGAGAAAAGCGAAATAAAATCTTTTCTGTTGGAGAAAACTGTGTCTAATCGAATTATTTCTGGTGTATATTCTCAGGGTGATGACGAGAAAGTGCTGTTGTCAGAACAGGAACCGTCTCCTAATTCGATTCACAACCACAGAGCCTTCAAAGCCTGTCAATGACTCTGGAGCAAGGATCGGCTTTCGTTTGGTCTGGAGTGACGTGAATTTCAACACTGCTGGTACGAAGCTTTCTCCTTACTTTCACTTACGTATTGTTCATAATAGTAAAATGTTATTTTTGGGCTGTGTCCACAGAAAATTGCACAAAAGGTGTAAGTGCTCGGTTTCCATGTCAAGAGGCGCAAATCTGTTTCACCCAAAATCACAAGGGCGGTGCGTCCTCGTGTCCGGACTTGCGACACTATTGTATCTCTAAAGAGCTAGTGTGCGACGGGATTAGCCACTGCGGTGAAAATGATCCTAGCGACGAGCGAAATTGTTATAAGCCCCCGATCATCCTCACTGTTGTGATAATCCCACTTTCACTTTTGTGCTTGGGGCTGTGTATCTGCTTTTGTTGCTTCACAAGAAATTCAAGAAGGCGAGATAGAAAGCGGAGGGAAAGTCAGCAGAGGAGCCAGGCAGCAAGGAATCATGGAGCGGGAGGAAATGTCGTTGCAGATAGTGGAGGCGCTGGACGTATTCATAAAGGAGGGAACTGTTGTGGAGACTGTTGTTGCATATCGGCCAGCTCGGAAAGTGAAAGGGCGAGGGAGCAGAGAAAGGAGGAGAAAGGGACTTTAGGAACGATTTCATGCCATTCTGGGATAAAGGAAGATGACGATGGGTCGTTCATTCAGGGAGGTGGTGGACCACCAATCACGCGGGGTCCTATTTACTTCAAACCCGATTTGGAGTAAGTTTTCCTCTATTGGAGGGGGAATTTCCGAGCATTTGGGTATTACTAAATCTAGACGTTTTTTGTCATTTTCAGATCACCATGCGCTTCAGATATCGTGAACCCAGCGTCCGGTTTCTCTGACAGTGAGAGCGACCTAGGCAGCCAAATGCCAATCTATTGTCCCGCCCATGGCGCCATTCCAATGATCCCCACAAGGTATCTGAACCGTCACTATCCCCTGCTACCTGCAGTCCAGGAGCAAACTTATCAAAGTGATACCTACGACGAAGGCGGAAGTACGTATTCCTCCGGACAAAACAGCGATCAGCTGATTTTGTGCCCTTCTGCCGCACTCCACTCTCAAGATAAGCTATCAGGTTCCACTGGACTTGTTAACGAATGGCGACTTCGCCGTGGTGTTCAGCGAAGTGACGCCATTTATATCAGCGACGACGGTAAAAGTTCAATCGCTTCCAGTCCTGGACGTATATGTCCCCGTTGTTTAGAAAAAGAGCGGGACGTAGGGCAATCCCGGCCCTCCTCCGACACAAAAAGCCCAGCCTGCGGGGAAAACAATCTAAACACAGCCCGATGTCAGGGTCTCGTCGACTCCGGGATTATTGACGTCGGTGAGCGGCCCTCCTCCGACACAAAAAGCCCAGCCTGCGGGGAAAACAATCTAAACACAGCCCGATGTCAGGGTCTCGTCGACTCCGGGATTATTGACGTCGGTGACTGTTCCATTCTCGGAATTGACTCTTGCGGAAACAACGGAACTTCCCCTGGTGTCGGCAACCCCACTCCTGTAAAAACTGTCAGTTTTGAAACCTGTACTTCATCAGACTCTGCCATCAGCACCCGTGGAAGTCGATCCGTTTCATGGGGCACTGGTGGAAACTGTGGACGTTTTAAATACAGCAACGTTGTCATAGAAGAAGTTAACAGTCAAACAAATTCAAGCGTTGCCAGCACACCTCAACAGGGTACCAACCAAGGTGTTCAAACTGATATTCCCTCGCCACCTCCGTCAACTGTCAGCCAAGAAGATAACAACATGGACGAACATCATCACCACCACCATCATCATCACATTGCCCCCGTATCCGGCTTCAATCCTGGTGGTGGGCGTTATTCAAGTGCTTCTTGTGTTACAGTCACAACATTTGGAGTTACTCCTAGTGGAGTAGCGCCAAACAATCCTGGAGGCAGTGGGGAAGCGATGGCGTCAATGCCAACAACAGCAAAAGCGACCGACGTCTAGAAAGAAAAAATGAATCAATCAATTTTGTAAGATGCAATAATATATACATAGAATATAGCACAATATAATATACTGAACAAATATACATAGTATATAGTGCAAAGGTGAAAATAAAAAGTAGAATTTGTAAGCTGCAAATTTGTACACATTTCCACCTCTGAGCTTGACTGCAACGTGAAAACCTGGTAAAAATGCACATTTCTTTGACTTCCACCTATTGAATAATGCAACGTTTTTTCTCTCTCGATATTTCCCAACCCCACTGCATTTTTTTTCCTTTGAAAAGCCAAACAACAGATGATATCTTTCATAGCAAATGCCAAGAGACGTTAATGAAGCCCACGGCTAGTGTGAATATTTAATTACTGGATGACTACGTTGATCATTTTTTTAGTGAAAGGACCCAGAGTGTGAACAGTTCGGCTTTTCTTCCTCATTTACATTCATTTCACAGCTGCCGGTGGTGTTTTTTCGGTGAGAATTTTAATGAACTTTTCATATTCAACACACGCCTACGGTTGTTTGCTTTCTCCGGTCCATAATTTTCACCGCGGTGAAAGCACAAAAATCAATATTTTGTTTGAATTGACCAGGGGAAAAAAAAATACTAGCCAAGGGAAAGTTTTGTGTTTATTTAGGAATAAAAAAACCCAATTTGTTTTAATTAATGACAAACATTGAGCTGAAAAAAGGCTCTGATTAATGATGTGTATATTTAACGGAGATAGTCAAGCAGTATGAAAAATAGGCTTCGATTGTAATGCTAAAGAATTTAGTTGGAATGAAAGAGAAAATTCGCTTCACGGAAATGATCAACATATTTTTTGTAAATGTTGTCATATATGGGCTCCTTGCTTAGTCAACTTGATAAATCCACTTTTCTCTGCTTTCACTTGGGAAAATGTGATAGGAATCAAATTGACAGCTGCAGCTCTTTTTTCTCTAGCTACTGTCTCGCTACGCGTGACAGAGCAGGGAAACAATGACAGGGAACCTATTGGCGTGGAAAATTTGGTACAATTTGTTTTCAAAATGATAGTTGTCGACGGCTACGGATAACAAAAGAGACACAAAGTATAACATATTCTGGCATGTTTCCATAAAGTAAAAGTTTTAAAAGGGCAAATGTCAATAAATCGTTGGGAGCAAAATCTTTCTAATCCTGTATTATAAAAGAGTAAATATTTTACATAATTTTTGGTGCACTTTTACTCCGAAAGAGCTTTGGTGTAGCTGGTTCCAAAGACTGTTTGATTGAGTTTTAAACAAAGAAAAGTTTTGTAGAACGAGTTGCGGTTGTTATAATGTTCAAGTAGCAGCCAAGTGTAGGTGTTTTAATGCACAAATCGATAAGTTAACAAACACAAGATTTGGCAGTGAAAACTTTCTCTTGAAGCCGGAGTTTGGGTTTTAATTGGATGGTTTTGCTGGCAAACAAAAGGGAAATGTGAAACAAGCCGGGATTTGGAGTAAGTAATCTGCACCTGTGCCATACCGGAAGTGATGCAGAAGATAATTTCTTCATTTTGAAAACCACACACTAATTTGTAGCATTTTGAGAAATTAGAGGTTTTTGTCAATGCATAACATGACTATGAATTCGAGGCCTAAAGTAATTGTAAAAACAGATCATATGGAAAAGAGAAAGTCATCCTCGGCTTAATCCTGAACATTCAGCATTTATTTTTTCGTATGAAGCAAAAGCCACTTTCTCCCATAACCAATTTTTGACTTGTGGCAGTTCCCCATTTGTTTAGTGCATTCATGCGAAGAAAATTGGAATTGATAATTGAGAAAGTTATTTCCTTTTTCTACAAAACTGATCCATATTTCGGATTAAAAATAGCCTAACCAAGTTAGTAGTCTTGAATACCTACTTATCTCGGGAAATTGAAAGGAACTATTCATTTTCTCTAGGATCCCAAATAGGCATATAAAAAAGAAGACGTAACAACGTAAACTTTTCTTCTTGTAAAAAGAAACAGTGATCACTGTGTTTAGTCAAGAATAAGATGGAAAATGATGAGAGTGAAAGTGGATTGTAAGCGTAAGAAAAAGGATATATATTTTATACTGTAGTTATTTTGGATCGATAGACACTAGTCTCCCCATTTTCCAACTCCATTTAGTTGCCATTTCTCTGCAATTTGTTTCACTCAACGAAACACTCTTATTCTCTGGCTGGTAAACCCAAGAGTACGATTATTATCCTGCTCGTTTGGTGGATGCAGTCGAGTCATCATTAGTTTTCATGGAGCCCAACGAAAAAAACGAAAAGCCTGACGAATAGTTAGATTAGTAGAGAAAAGATGCAATACTAACATTGTTATACTTTCTCCCTGAAAAAAGACTTTCTCTTTTCAAGTGGTTTTCAAGTCTGGAAGGTTTATATTTACAGGATGCTCACGTAAAAATTGCAACATTCACGAGCACAAAGATCCGATTAGATTCTGGGTACTTACAAGGAATGGTACCTGCCAGACTTTTTAAAATTTTAATTGACAATAATAAACGGAATGAGTATGTGATGTTAATAGTACATTAGATACATTTTTTAATTTTCACTGTGAATCAAAACGCTTCACATTTTAAATATCAACACTTTCTCTTGGTGGGTTTTTTTGTGTTCCTGACGTTTTCAAGTGATGTCAGACCTCTTGACAAACCAGACATGGAGAAGAAGAATAGAACAACGAAATGAGGTTGTCAGTCAGCCAGACCGTGGTTGCTGTCTTGTGTAGTGTTGCCTTTTCCACTTCCCCTGCTTTTTCTCACACATCAATGCATACATTATTAC
>JAAXOA010003333.1:0-11645 GCA_036561885.1 Salina celebensis
ATACAAAGATAGTTTTTTTAGTACCGATTGAGATGATTACAGAATATGTTATGTTCTAATTGTGGTAGACCGAGCATATAACTTACAATGGTTTAATAGCTTGCGACACACTCGCAGATATAAGAAAACACAGAAAAAAAGTTGATTTTGCACTACTCTAAGTAATAAAAATGCAGTTTAACGTGTGTAGGGCTATACGTGCATTTGTTAACACCGGTTAAAATAGTTGTTTGTTACCTTAATTTATGATAATATTATGTAGTTTTAATTAGTCTTATGAACCTACCATAATCATTGCTTCGTGAAAAATTGAACAACCTTCAAACCTGATTCATCTACTGTTTTTCTTCCTCTTGTACAATCTGAAACATCCATCTTCAGCTAATCACTCGCTGAAAAAGGAAACTAATCACTTTAAAACCATTAAGAAAGTTTCAGTTTTTGTATATCCTGCGCAGTTTAACCAGTCTATAACAGCCTGTCTCTTACATTATGCATTACTTATATCTGACAGTATACTCTTTTTATCAATAGTTTAATTTTCTCGTCAAGATTTAAATCGTTAATTAAAAATTGAGTGCTTCATTGTATTTTTGGACATAGAAATTGGATACACTGGGTACGGTATGAAGACGAGTAACACGCGATAAAGTTGACAAAACATTTACTTAAGACTTAACGGGACAGTGTTGCTTTTGGCTTCAGGGAATCGGCTGAAATAACGCTCTTCTCGAAGGAACTTCACGGATAAAAGTTTTCCTGTGAGGAGAATAAAAATATTGCACCATCAGCATCAACATGATAAGACATCGGATATACATAATATTAACATCTTTTTACCTTCAAACCACCACCCATGTAAAGCCATAAATGCCAAACGAGCATCTTCCTTAGTTGAACAACGAATGTAGACGCATCCTTCCACTGATGTTTGGTCTATTCCGATGTGTAAGATCTTAGCTTTATGACACTTCTCCAAAATGTGTTTCTCAATTCGTGACCGTTCCTTTGCCCCATCCCTTAAACAAGTCATAAAAGCGTGATGTAAAATAAATACAAAATAGTAAATAAACAAAAGTTGGAAAACAGACGAACAAGAGAAAAGTTTGGACATGCAGACTAAAAGTTACAGTGCTAATTAAATTGTACAACATTTGACAGTAAATATAACACTATAATTTTACTTCGTAAAATGACTATATTGTGTGAATGTAAAACATTTGTAAACTGTTGGTAAGTTTTGATAAACGGGTTAAAAAACAATTACTTTTCAGCGACCATGTGACGAATTTTAAGACACGTTGTTGGTGTAGATGGAAGTGCATTGGGGCTATCCTTCACAAGTTTCAAACGCTTGACCTTGCCACTTGTTGTTAGAGTTGGAATCTCCTCCTCCAATTCCCTCATCTTCGTCGTCATTACTGTTTGACAGTCCACTCAAACTTGGGTACAAACTGGCTGCTTGCGGAGGATAAGAGGGAGACATGTTGGCATGACTAGGACCTGGCGGCGATGCAGAATTAGGTGTGGATGTCATTCCGGGTGGGGACCTTGGCATAGAAAATCTTGAGAATCGCTTGGAAGCAATTGGACTTCCAGTTTCAATCCATCGCCAGACTTTAAACTCCTCGCCGGAAATGTGCTGGATTTCCTCCCGAACTCGAGACTCGTGACTTCCGATGTAATCAACTACTTTGTTCCAGAAAGCGTCTTTCCTCAGTCGTTCCTTTGGAGGAATAAGCTCGTCACGTACATGGTTTATAGCAAGGTAACCATTTCCTTGATTACTACTGTAACAAAATCGAAACATTAATTCAATTCTCTCAATGAAACGTTGTGATTTACGGATGGGTTCACTTACTCAGACAGTTGTTTGTGTTGGAACAACAGCTCCAGAATTTTCTCGACCATTTTGTAAATCTCATCCTGTTCTCGTTCCTTCCTTGTACGGTAGAATTTAAAGCCTTTCCATCCACCAGCCAAAGCCAAGCAGTCCTGAAATACATAATAAGTCCAATCATGTTTAGTACAAATGCCTTAAGAACCAATCGCGACGCGACTTTGAAACAAGTAAAGCTTACCCATTAACATAAGCACTCCATAAAGAGTCAATGAGAAGAACATGGCTTTAACTCCACATACAAAATCTGGATTAACCCCAGTGGCAGTTATTTTGGTCAGTGACAAATCCAATGACGCCACTTCCCTTGATCCAATATCTTCGTTCCCGTCTGGGCTGATAAGGTGTAAACCGCCACGAGGATTTTCAGTGACAAGAAGGAGCATTCCTTCAAATGCCAGATCAACATCGGATTTTCTCTGTCAAAGAAACGAATCAGATCAGTTAAAAAGTTGCCTCTCACAAATATGAAGTAGAATCATGGAAAAGCAGCTTACCAGATCAGTAAGTTTATACAAGATAGATTTGGCGTCTTGTAGTGTGACTTTCCCTTGAACATCAGAATGGCATCCCACTTTTCTTCCGCGCTGCGTTAGCTCATCTTTTAAAGCGTTAAATAAAGTCCTTGAAGTTTTTATCACGTCTTTAGAGACGCAAGCCTAAAAATCACAAAAGAAAAACAAAATCTTAATGTTATGGTTAAAAAATTGAGCATGAAATTGATACTAGAAAGTATAGAACAGTAAGTTGTTTACACATACATTAGGGTCAACTCCTTTCAGTCCACACACAGGATAATTCATGGAAGTAACCACAGGTAGCTCTTTCTTTTTAGGAGGAACTGGTGGAGGTTTCGGTGGAAACTTGTGCAGAACTTTGACCGAACCCTCCTTCCGCAGTCAGTCCTCTTGGATCCACAGCCATGTTTAACTTGATATAAAACACACCGATACCTACGAAGAACGCGATGAACAGTACCACCAGAATAGTTGGAGTAGATAGACCAGACCACCAGCCAGAATCTACACCATGTCCTCCTGATTGACCACTCGTAGAATACCCATTTCTTTCCGACCTCGATGGCGGAGCCACAGACGTTACAGGACTAAAGCTTCCCGGCGGGGCTGACATTCTCACACTCCGATACTTATAGAAATTCTGTCCATCCCCTCCACTGTTTCCATCACTTCCTCCAGAAGAAAACATATTCAAGTAATTCATATATCTTGGCGAATGGCTTGCATCTCCATTTGGCGAAGATCCTGGACTCGGTGTTCCCAGACGACTAACAAAAGGGGACGGTGTACTCGGTGTATTCAAAGACGACATCGAAGCCGGCGATCCAACATACTGCTGTGGTGTACCAGGAGGAGATATACTATTCATCCCCGGTGTAACCGCCATTGACCTCCTTTGTTTCCTCTCACTTCCCGGCGTTCCAGGTTGCGGTTCTGGAGACCTCGGCGTCGCCGCCATGCTATGTCTCTTATTCGACTTCCTTCCTCCCCCACCCCCAACCGCCTGAGCCGAAGCATTTTCCAGCTTTTTAACTAAAAACTCCCGATTCACACTCACCGGCACATCATACCCCAGCGTTAACAGTCTTTTCCTCAACTCCGAATCTGACAACTCCCTAGCCGGTGTATTACTTAAAGTTGCCATTTTTCTACTATCAATTTTATAAAAAAACACTCAACAAGTTCTTTTTTTCTCTTTAATCCTTTCCTTTCCGTCTCACATTGTCACTGTCACCTGATTAGCTCACTTTAAAAATTTCCACACACTTTTCTTTTAAAATCCCTCAATTTAGCAAAATCTAAAATATAAACAAGCTCAAGTTTTTTTCTTCGACAAGTCTTATTTTTGGAGATGATGTTGTTTCGCAAGAGGAGATCCTAAATGGAGAGAAACAGAAAAAAAAAAGATTGTTTTTTTACGTGAAGTATTGTACTCAACGAGATTCTCTCAATAAAAAAAATGCAGTTGAACTTCTTTTTTTATGGTATGTGTACTTTGGCTGCAGGAGTAAAAAAAAAATAGACGACTCGGTTTACATTCCCGCGGCTTCTCTCCAAAGACCTCCACTGAGGATGCACAAGTGTATCAAAAGTTGACTCTGGTGGCCAACCACAATGGGCTATGGAATGGGGAAGAGTGTACTTTTGAGACGCACTGCTTTTCTTAGCCAATTTCAGACTGCAAAAAAAATGATTTTTTGGAAGGCTCAACGTTCGAAGTTTTAAAAGCGTTTTTAAATGAGTAACGTTGGAAACTGAGAGGAAATGACGTCACAATCGACGTTGTTGTCAGGAAAACGTTGAGAAGACGTCAATGAGTAAAAGAAAAGCGGGCGATTTAAAAATTCGGTTACTAAGACGTTTTTAATCATCAATCAGAGTCAATGATTGCTTAACTTGAAATGACAGTTTTAAAGAAGAATGAAACAAAAAACAATATGTCCTCAATATTCCAGAACAAAAGAAATAAACATGAAGGGTTTATAAAAAAATGGTCGATGATGAGATGTGATTAACAATTAATTGATAAGGTCAGTATTTCCAGAAGTTTGGATCCTGCTGAAGACGACGCTGGAAGCTCTCGTACCACGTAAGACGTTGTTGTCAGGAAAACGTTGAGAAGACGTCCATGAGTAAAAGAAAAGCGGGCGATTTAAAAATTCGGTTACTAAAACGTTTTTAATCATCAATCAGAGTCAATGATTGCTTAACTTAAGATTGACAGTTTTAAAGAAGAATGAAACGAAAAACAATTAATGTCTTCGATATTCCAGAACAAAAGAAAGAGGCATGAAGGGATTATAAAAAAATGGTCGATGATGAGATGTGATTAACAATTAATTGATAAGGTCAGTATTTCCAGAAGTTTGGATCCTGCTGAAGACGACGCTGGAAGCTCTCGTACCATGTATTTACTGCGGTAACTGGAATACTGGTTCCATCTCCGAAGCTGGTTGCATAATTGACGAAGTTTGTAAGCATTTTCTGAGTGAACTCTTCGAAAGGAGGGAGTTTTGACGGATCTGCGGTGGACACGGGAGTCGACTGGACAATAGTTTCCACCGGTTCGATGGATATTCCAACTTGCGCGTTGTGAGTTGAAGAACTGACCGAGCCCTGGCCGAAAAATGCCGGGTGAAGACCTCCTGGAATGGGAACTGTTGGGTCGACTTTTTTGAGATTTGAAATTTTGAAAATTGCAGACGGTTTCTCGTTTGAAATGTGACCTAGTAAATGCCAAGCGATTTGATTTTGGGGGTCGGGCCAACTGAAGTATATCTGTCCGCCGTATCCTGGAAACAAAACAATTTATCCTGATTATAATACACAACGTTACAAACAATCCTAAGTTAGGATTCCTAACAACAATTTGAAACTAACCGACTGGAAACGGCTCTCTGCCCGTGAGGAACACAACTACATGATTAATCCCATCCGCTTGGGGAATATCTGTGACGAATTTGAACTGGTCTATCCGGATAAAATTACTTTGGACCTGTTGGAACACAAATTAAGTTTAAAAACCTTAGGTGAAATTATAAACAACCATAGTCTGGTAGTTAAAAACTTTACTTACCAGACGCCCAGCTACTATAAGTCCAAACATGTCCATTATGAAGTAATAAATATAGCTGAAAGCCCACTGCAATTATCTTTTTTAAAATAACTTTTCACGTAATCAACTCATTTTTAAATGATGTTGACGTGGTTTCTGATTTTCGCTCAGCTCAGATGTTATTGTTTATGGATGCATGTTGCACGTTGCACAAGCACATGGACACTGCGCATACGCTCGCTACTCGCTACCGCTTCTCGGTGCATTGTTTGGTCTCCAATGAATGCTGTCCTGTCGCCATGATGTTTGGAGGAATACTTCCCCATTTGGAGGAATACTTCCCCATTTGGAGGAATAAAATAAGCGTTGAATTGAAACGCAATAAAATTATGATTTGACTCAAAATGCGTTTTTAATTATAGTTGGTAACATATTCAAATGCAATTCACGTACATACAAAACAATACTAATTTTTTAAAACTATAAACTACAACGATAACCGTTCCGGCTTAATGATTGAATAAGTAATGACTAAATCTCCAGGTCCTTTCCAGAGCATATGCTTCACAGTCCGCAGGTCCATGTCAGGTTTGAGAAGACTGTCAAGGCAGTACAGGCGTACTCTGTCTATCCGCCGAAGCAATACTGGAAGTGTAAGCACCGCTTACACTTTCAGTTGTTGATTGGGGATTTTCCTCCTCGATCTTTTCTAGGACGTGTTCCATCACTTTCCGCATTGAGATGAAGTCATTAGCGAATAGCCTCTCTCTAGAAAATAATATTTCAAATCATTAGGATGTAATCCATTAAAAATAGGGAATTTATCTTGTTATTGCAAGATTACTTTTTCAAACTTTTCCCGTTCATAGTATGAGGAGTTAGGAAGAACAAAATTTTAATGAATTTCGGAGGCTGTGAATCGTCCAGGATTTGCTCTGCAACCCATTGAGGTATCGCTTCAGATAAGCAAGCTCGTTCGGCTTCCCCACCTGCATCCCGAACTAAAAACCGGTACATAGTTTTGCCTCCTTGTTCCCCGATAACGCAAGGAGTGTGGCCTGCTATACTGAAAAATCCGTTGAGAGGTGGTTCGATAGGCTTCTCTGGTACAAAATTCCGTCTCCATTCTTCAAACAAAGCGTTTAGTAATAGCCTGCCGTAGTTGACCTTTTGGTCTGGGTCAGAATCGTCTGGAATCAGACCAACTTCTTTAGCTGACACCCAAGCTCCTAAACAGTCGTTTTCGTCTTGAGCTAGATGAATAGTCACCATCTGGAATACAGAAAATGGAGTATTATTGATCTCGCCTAACAAAATGTGGATAGACAACTTACTTATTAAGTTTTTAGAACTAATTTTTGGTTTTTACCGCTGTATGAAGTCCGACACTGAACCAGCTTGGAACATATATAGGTTTGGAACGTTTTTTCACTTCCTCGTCAAAGTCGGTAGGCCCTAAGTCCTCTACTTTAGTCGCCATCAAAGCATCATACAAATGGACGTGACCTTTGGTATCCTTGGTGAGAATATGACGCTTGTCGCTCAGTACTGAAAACTGTTTTATAGCTGGAGCTCCTTCGATTTCCATTAGGGCTTGGCCTGCATACTCTTCATCGGAAACTAGAATTTGTAGTAAAAAATATGTTTACGTTTACATACTTATTTTAAGTTTTAAAATACAAGAATTAGTTTAGTTTCCCGTACCATAACCCTCCCCATGAAGTTGCGGTAGCGGCCATGCCCGTATCGTTGAGTCTGTTGTCCCCACCCAAACCATATCTTCTTTAGGACACAAACACAAACTCAGAATAGGATGGGATTCAACTGCAATCAGTGTTGAGTGGCAGTTATTGTTTCGGAGATCGGTAAATTGAAGGCGACAGTCTTTTCCTCCGGAAACTACAAACTGGAATGATTCAGGAGCCTGGAAACAAACAAATATCGTTTTTTAAATTTGCTCTTGCTCTCTGTTGATTTCCACAATTTGTCTGTAGAGACAACGTAAAAACTCACAGCAAGGGCCCAGACCCCTTGAGTATGACACCTTATCGTCTGTATACACTGTTGTTGTCCTAACGCCCACAGTTTAATAGTTCCATCTGAACTTCCAGACAAACACTGCGACCCATCCCAGTTGAGAATCAGGGCCTTCACGATTGTCCGCATGTCCTTTGAGTTTCATCGTTTTTATGTATCTCCGCGTATCCCAAACTCGAAGTACTTTTTCCGTTGAACCGGAAACCAGCGTATTTCCATCTGGACTCATGGCTAAACTATAAATACTATTTTTGGATCCGGTTAAAGCAGCCGCTGGAAATTTTAAAAAACATTCTGAATTAAAAGATTGAACTTTTAATGCAACTATTTTGAATAATCATCATATTTTGCTCACTTGTTACTGTGTTTTTAGTTGCGGTTAGAGCTGTCAAAGTGTTCACATCCCATAAGTAAATCGCCCTATCAAATCCCGCAGAGGCGACCATTTCCTTTTCCTTGGAGTAAGCTAAGGCCCTTACGTAGTCTTTGTGAGTGCGGAGGGTCGACATACAAAATCCTTTTTGAGCGTTCCATAATTTAACGGTGCAATCGTTGCTTCCTGACATAACTGCAAAAAAATATCGTCACATTCACATTAGCTATGGTTGGTGTTTCTTTTTCGTTGTCTTAGATTTGTTAACTATTTACTATTTTTTCCACTGTTGGTGAGGATAATGTCGTTGACCCAGTCTGTGTGGTGCTCCATGGCATGGATAAACCGTATTTGACCTTTGTGAATACTCCATGTCCGAATAACGCCATCCCGTCCAGCAGAGTGACACCCTGGAAAAACAGTTTACATTGTTGTAGCACCATGTTTACACAATTGAGTCCAGATGCCATTTTAAAATCTTCTAATTTGGAAGGTTACCTGTCTGAAAGTGGGTCGTACTTGATACTGGAAACTCCCGAATGATGTCTTGGTTCTTTCTCCAACCGAATTGTGAAGCTCACTTGAGTCTTCTTCTTGCCAACACGCTCCTCAGTCATTTTTATGCCACTGTCACATTCAATTAGTCAACATTTGTTTCGTTTTTCATGACATTTTCCACGCTTTGAAGGTTCCAAACGTTAGTAAGATACTTTCAAACCTTCAAATCTCAATTGCCACTGTTTTTCAATCAAAAATTAATACAGTATGCCATGGAAACAGAAGTTTCAAACGATTTGTTAGGAGAACTGTTTTGGTTTTGTTGTGGTAAATCTCTGGACAGGATCAAAACATGCTGAGAGAGAGATAAGAACACATGACAGGCCGAGGAGGAACATGGAGAGGTATGCAAATGGTTCGAGTTTATGCGTGAAGCATAGCCTTATCTGAAACACAGACATGAGTCTGTCTGGCTTCAGGAATCTTTTGCCTAATGACATCTCATAACAGCAGCCATAAAAGTTTGTTTGTAAATATGACTGGAAGCTGATTGTCATTACGTATACCGCATAGATAACGGGAAGGAACGTTTAATGGAGAATCTTTTATATAAAAAAATCTGGGGCGACTTAAGACTTCAATATGAAATCCCGTTGTACTATTGTTTTGCGAATAAAAATGTTTTGAAAATCTTTTTCAGGTCAGAAGTTTAATCAGATAAGAGCATACGACGAAAATAGACATAAGTTTGCCACTTCAAATTAAAATGATTCTTATTTCCGGTATCAATCTCAATAAGATCTACTTCCCTTGCTGTTGCCGATTGTCAAGCGCAAACTCAACCACTCCCAAGGAAAAATGAGTAATGAACTTAGAAAATGCAAATCGCAAAAGGCAATGACCATTCAATCCCAGTCGGGTAGTTTGGATGCGTATTTTTTTCTGTTCTTGTTACAAAAACAATGCGTAAAATGCCCACATGAAAATTGTCTTCCTACCTGAGATGAGTTGGCGAAAACTATGACAGAACCAACTGCATCCCTGCCGGAATACCGGTTTTCAGAACCTCCTCTGCGATACTTAGATTTTATTGAACCATTCATTTTTCCAGGGTGACAATGACTGCAAACTTGGAGTACAACGAACCTTTTACAATTAGAAACACACATCGATTTTTTTAACTGAAAGCACCTCTTGATGTAACAATATCGCTGTTAATTTTATGTGCATTTGTTAATTCCTAGCTGGACTTGTTTGCGCAACAGTTTGAAAGTAATTACATCTTCATTTCATGCTAACAAAAAACAAAACATCTTCAGATTCAGATTCTAGCTCATCCTCTTTTGAAAAAAAAAAAATCTAATCTTCAAGAGCGCTGATGTGAAACACCTTTGCTTCCCTATTTTTGTTGAAACAAAGGCAAGCCATGATGATTATGATTACTACGAAAATCTCCCCTGTTTCTATGTCCTTGACTGCGTATAAAATCAATTTTTGTTTATCAAGTTTCAGTAAGTCAGATCAAGTTTTTTCACTATACAGAATACAAACAGACTACATATTAAAAAAATATGCATCTCCCCTTTTGAAACCTTCTTCTACCATGACAAATCTTCTTATCCTAGTCAGTCTGCTGTTCAAACTAGGCTGGCAAACGCCAGATTTTATAAATTTGCTCGGCAGAAGCAAAAAGAATCCACTACAATTTTTTGCGAATTTGCTTAAAACTCAATTTAAACCTGTTAATTAACTTTTTTGAATGTTGTCTAGTCAGAATTGTTATTAGAAATGATTAGTCAGAAAAAATGGATCACTTCCGGTGTAGTATTAATCTTGTCTCTGATTGCCCCATGCCAAGGTCAACATGCAGTTGATCCGCATACTCCAGGACAAGCTGGCAAACCAGCGAGGGTCGTTTGCTACTATTCTAATTGGGCTATTTACCGGCCTGGAATTGGAAACTATTCTGTGGACGATATTCCGTACACAAAATGTACCCATTTGATTTACTCATTTATTGGAGTGTCAAATGTGACTTGGGAAGTGCTCGTTTTGGATCCTGAGGTGACACAAACAACGACAAATTTCTTTTTGTATGGATTTTATAATTTTTTTTTTTTTGCAAATTTCCATTTTTAGCTAGACGAAGAGAGAGAAAACTTCAAAAAGTTTGTGTCTCTCCGTGAGAAAAATCCTAGTTTGAGTATTGGAGTTGCCGTTGGAGGATGGGGCGAAGGGGGTCAGCATACTCCAGGACAAGCTGGCAAACCAGCGAGGGTCGTTTGCTACTATTCTAATTGGGCTATTTACCGGCCTGGAATTGGAAACTATTCTGTGGACGATATTCCTTACACAAAATGTACCCATTTGATTTATTCATTTATTGGAGTGTCAAATGTGACCTGGGAAGTGCTCGTTTTGGATCCTGAGGTGACAGAAACAACGACAAATTTCTTGTTGTATGGATATTATAACATTTTTTGCAAATTTCCATTTTTAGCTGGACGAAGAGAGAGAAAACTTCAAAAAGTTTGTGTCTCTCCGTGAGAAAAATCCTAGTTTGAGTATTGGAGTTGCCGTTGGAGGATGGGGCGAAGGGGGTCGTAAGTATTCACAAATGGCATCCGATCCAGCAAGGCGCTGCAGTTTTATAAATAGCGTGACCGAGTTTTTGACTAAGTACAACATGGACTTCTTTGACCTTGACTGGGAATATCCGGTAAATATAGCCACAACTCATAAAGCATTTTTTCTTATTGTCATGTACAAATTTGATATGGTAAAATTTTAGGGCGCTGCGGATCGCGGAGGTACTTTTGGTGATAAAAAGACATTTTTAGAATTTGTTCGTGAGCTTCGCTACGCTTTTGACTCTTACAATCCGAAATGGGAGATCACGATGGCCGTGCCGGTAGCCGGCTTTCGGCTGATGGAGGGCTACTTCGTGACAGAACTGTGCCAGTAAGACAATAAAAACACAAAAGAATCACACTTTTGCTCTACTTTTCTTCAAAAGCCATTGGTTATTCAAATGAATTTTCGCAGAATCATCAATGCAGTGCATCTCATGGCTTACGACTTGAGAGGAAACTGGGTTGGTAGGTGACTAAACAAACAAACGCCAAAAATTTGTTTGTTGCTGTGACAAACTGTTTGCATGAAACCGGCTTTTGTTTTGTATAGGTTTTGCAGACACCCACACTCCACTTTACAAGCGAAGTCATGACCAATGGGCCTATGAAAAGTTGAATGTTCACGATGGAG
>JAAXOA010003334.1:0-11642 GCA_036561885.1 Salina celebensis
CGTCTGTAGTGATGGAGCTGCTATCATCAAGCCACTCAGAAACGAGACAAAGTTGAGGGAAATGGGTTGTCAATAGTTTTAACAAACTCGGAAATAATCCTGTACAAAAAAGAAACAGAAACATGATGATAAATCTCCAGTCTATGTATATACCATTTAACTGATAAATATGAGTAAGAGCAATTTGCTTCTGTTGGCCTTACCTCCACAGTTATTTTGATGTGTTTGCGCCTCCTGAAGTAAAAATTTAATTGGAATTTGTGAAAATAGCTTTCCCGAGTATGCTTTTATTTTCTTTCCCAGCTGAACCAAATTCCTGTAATTGGTCAATCGGCTATCCTCGTAGAGCAGCAAATAGTATAACACGAGCAACTGCGGTGCTAGGTTCTTATTATGAAATGTTTTAAATACAGCGAGAACTTCTTCATCGCTGAGTGGCTCGTTAGTAAGTTCCAGAAGTACTTTAGTCGTTCCTACAGTACTCGTCCCAGGAACAAGAATTGATTGAGTGTACACTTCTAATAGTGCAGGAAGCACAGGATGGATTGGTAAACTTGTTTCCAAAATTTGATGATAAATCCAGTCTTTAATTGGGACTTTGTGCTTGGTAAAAGCTCGAGACTTAATTAATTGGTAGATACAATGCACTGGAAGGAAGCCTAATTGGTCTGCGGTAAGATTTGGAGTCACAGGAACACGGACTGCATGCGCGGTAACGACCTGGATTAAACGACATAGTTTATAATTTAACTTCAAACAAATACAAGTAACTTCTAATTAGTCAAGCTGTTTTTAACGGACCTGTTCAGTAAATATGTCCTGTGTGAAAATCTGTTTGATTTTATTCATCTGGTTCACCCTAATCGCTATTTTCATTCCAAGCGTGGTACATACAAGCTCCTGAATTGCAGACAGTTGGTTGCTATGGAAGTGGATGGCCATTAAGAGGAGAATCTCTCCAAACGACGAATTTCCAGCTTTGTTATCCCCACGGTTAGCTTCCTCCCTGATCAAAGCTCGGATCCAGTCAATGATAATCTTCTCATGGTCCGTTGCAGACAGCAGAGCAGGACAGGAGAGAAGCGTACACAAACTGAGAATAACGAATCTATATCCGGGCGGAGAGTTAGGAGCTTTGAGGGTTATCAAGTCTACAAGATTGTTGACTTCTTTGTCGTTAAACTTAAAATTGGCTATTCCTTTGAGAGCGCAAATCAGCCGGAGAAGAGTCGATGCCCTCACCACATCGCAATGGTTGATAGATTTGGATCCAGGATTGATAAAACCTTCAAGGTAGTTGAATAGTGCTTCTCGCATTTGATTTAGTGAGTTAGAAGAATCCTTTTTATGCTATGATACGAAAAACAAAACACATTAATCATCCGAAAAATCGAACAAGTAATGTTCAATATTCAGAGGACAATAATAAATACTGCACCTTTTGACCGTTCCGAATGTAGTTTGAAAACCAATTTCTAACTTGCTGATCGTTTCCCAGAAGTATCCCAGTCGCAAAAGGGATCAAATTCTTTTCCACGTTGTTGTCTTCCAAGCTGAGGAAGATTGTCAACGCTGGCATCCGACAGAGCTCAACACACCGTGACCGAATCAACAAACTCATTCTTGGATTCAATCTGCACAACAGTTTAAGAGCTTCCAGGCGCAAAACTCCTCCTTCCGAATCTTCCTCGCACTTGTCTCCATTTGAAATTAGGTGATAACAAACTTCTGTAAACGAGTCAGGACAGTTTGCCACCAATCTGGCAATGATCCAAGGCCCATATTTCACGTGGAGAAGTGCTTCACAAACATCTACAAAAGATAACACACTAGGCAGCTCCACTAATACGATCGATAAATGGTCGCAAACGTCATCAAGGAAAATCCAGTTGTCAAACAGTTCTGATTGTTTGATGTAGTATTCAGCACGGGGTTCGTGAATTTGCGAAATGATAAACAAGATTTCCGAGAGGATTAGCCTCAGCTTCCGGTGAGTTTCATTCTTCTCAAAGTCTATGGCAACTCCTTGCTGGATGTTTTGAAGCAAAATGCTGTCCTGTTCTCGGGATCCTAGCTTTTGCCTGATAAATTATTCCAAAAATAACTTATGTAAATTAAGTTTTAAACTGAACTAAAATAGTTGTAAGCCCTGTAAGGACTAACCTTAATTGAAGCTCTTTCTTCACATCCATTTCCAACGATAGGAAATCAACAGACAAAATGTGGACGACATTGTTCATCCTGTCGATTTCCGAAATCGCCATGAGCGTATTTCGTGGGTGATTTCCCATCTGGGGATCTGAAGGTTCCAAGCCATCTCCAAGAAGACACGACCTTGCCAGGATGGGCAGAAACGGGAGCAAATCATCTTGAGGGAATTTAAACAATTCTTCAGTAGCTCCGATTTCAATGCATCTAAATACGGCCGGGTTGATTCGCTGATTTAACCACGAGTTTACATTTAATTCCTCCATCTTTCTTTACAGTTTAACTGTCATTGATCACTTCATTACAACAAAAATTAGTTTAAAACTGAAAGCAACCCAATTTAAAACCAAAACATTTGTGTTAGGTGCATTGAATAAACAACTCTGTTTTACAATCCATCTGACAGAACTTTCCCGCAAAGTAAAATTCAAATTATTCTCAGGTTCGAGTGAGAATCAACAAACCCATTAGGGCTTTTCTATCAAACACAGTAAACAAAGTCGAACTGGGCTACTACCATCTAGTGGATTCTAGCAAAGAACTTCAGACCGGCTGCAGCTCGCGATTCAATTTAGCTGACAATGCTGCCCATTCTGAAAACCTAGCTCTGCAATAGCATACCTTTTCCTGTGTAGCGGTGCGTGTTTTGTGCCAGTCTGTCCACAATTAAATTTTGTTTTGGAACAGTTAGTTAAAAATAACTAATTCAAAATGTTGATGCCCAAATCAAACCGTAGGAAAATCTACGAGCAGTTGTTTAACGAGGGTGTGATGGTCGCCAAGAAAGACTTCCATGCGCCAAATCATCCAGAGTTGGAGGGGATCCCAAATCTTCACGTTATCAAGGCTCTTCAGGTAAGCAATCAACTGATTTAATAGCTAAACTAGGTCGCGAATAGTTCTGTGCAAATAGCGGGTAAATAAACATTGGAATAAACTGATTTGGCATAATATTAATTGGAGTGGTTTTTAATTTTGATTTTGTAGTCTTTGAAGTCCCGGGGATATGTGTCCGAACAGTTTGCTTGGAGGCATTACTACTGGTATTTGAAAAACGAGGGAATTGAATACTTGAGGGACTACCTTCACCTCCCATCTGAGGTATGTGTCCGCTTTAGAAATTAAATTATTTTAAAGAAACGGTTAGTGATTTAATGTCAGTTGTGTGCTAATCATTATTGTGCTGCTTGACATTTGATTACAGATCGTTCCAGCTACTCTCCATAGGCAACAAAGAACGGAGACTGCTCGTCCCCGTCCATCAGCTCCCCGTGGAGAAGGAAAGGTGTCCGAGGACCGTAGCGCGTACAGACGTACTGGAGGAGAGGGCGATAAGAAAACCGAGGCTGGTGCCGGAGGTAGAACAGTTTGCTTGGAGGCATTACTACTGGTATTTGAAAAACGAGGGAATTGAATACTTGAGGGACTACCTTCACCTCCCATCTGAGGTATGTGTCCGCTTCTAAAATTATTGCTTTAAAGAATCGGTTGGTGTTTTAATATCAGTTGTGTGCTAATCATTATTGTGCTGCTTGACATTTGATCACAGATCGTTCCAGCTACCCTCCATAGGCAACAAAGAACGGAGACTGCTCGTCCCCGTCCATCAGCTCCCCGTGGAGAAGGAAAGGTGTCTGAGGACCGTAGCGCGTACAGACGTACCGGAGGAGAGGGCGATAAGAAAACCGAGGCTGGTGCCGGAGGTGCCCAAGTTGAATTCGTAAGTGTTTCAATTCTGAATTACGAAAGTGAATTCAATTTCCTCAAGTTTCAGAAGGGTTTGTAAAAATGTATTTCTTTCTGTTTTTTTTCAGCGTGGAGGATTTGGACGTGGTCGCGGAGGAGGCGCACCCCCACCATCTGAATAAACTCTTAATTCGTGTTTCTTTTCATGGAATAAAAATAATCTTTTACGACTAAACACAATTTTGCTGAAGCTGACCATTAATTTTTTAATTTCACTTCGAGTTAACAATAGAAGAGCACATAAATAATTAGTTAAAGCGATTCATGACTTTTTAAAATTATGCATTTACATACGAAAGATCATTATCAACAAGCGGAGCTTAGCAGTACACAAATGCAGTAATGCGTAACTTTAAATTCTTCACTCAATCTTCCTGAGGCACTGTAGAATTATAATGAGCTCCAAGTTGATAGCGATGCCTGTGAAACGTTAATGTAATCCCTGGCTTGTTTTTTCCATCCTCCCCAAATTGCAACGGTGGTCCATCCGCCTGGATGACACTTATCGGCCTCGACAACACTTGAGATAACACTTGCACTTCAATCTGACCTCCCCAGGCGGGAGTCGATTCAAGTTCTGTACAGTATTTTTCATAGCCTTCTGGTGTGGAGTAGTCGTCGTCAAGGAAATGAATGAACTGATCTTGATTAGAACGCAAATGGGAGGCGACTTGTTTCCTGAGCTTGTCCACATCCCAGGAGGGATCCCCGATACGCGTTAACTGGTCCGAAACGGCTTTATACAAACTGCAAACAAAATCAATTCATTAAAAAAATTACTAAAGCAAAAGCAAAAGCACTTTTAAAAGTCGCAAGAAAATGGACGGAATTCCTTACCAGTGGCCGTCTGAGGGGATGTCCACTTCAGATAACTTCATATTTTTGAGTAACTCCTCCAGAAGCTTATCTTCCAGAGTTCTTTTACTATTTTCAGTGAGATCATCGGTTTCCTGGTCAATCCTTTTTTGCCTTTCTTTCTCTTCTTGTTCCTTTTTCTCTCTGCGTCTCCTAGCCTTCGACATTTTGGGAGTTCCTGGACATTCCGAACGCCCATCATCGTCTCCCACTTCACTCTGAACTTCATCCAAAGTGGCTGGAATAGAAGCAGCCGTTAGGTCCAACCGTTTTGGAATAAAAGTGTCCAATTCGGCCTTGTGACGGAGTTCCAATTCAGCCTCTAATTTGGCAATTTCATCAGCAAGTTCCTTCTTTTTCTTTTTGTCTTTTGCAGGGACATTCTTCTTAAGCTGCTGAATCTTGCCTGAGAAAATAAAGATAATTAAAACCTTAATTTCAAACAACTTGAAAGAAATCATTTACTCCATTAGGATTACAACTTTTAACGATCTTTAAAAAATAGTACCTTGCAGTTCCTTCTTCTCTCTGCGGTGCCTTCGAATAATAGCTTCTTCAGGACTTAAGGGTGTCTCCGCAGGGACGTTAATGAAGTCACACTCTTCGTCATCAGCCATTTTCTAAATTTAATTGAACAACCCAAAATCAAAAGAACCCTCGTTCCAAGCTACAACAGTTGCTAGCTACCAACTGTTCTGCTGTTTGTTGTCTGACATCTGTCTCTGACTCACAACAAAAGGGAACGTTCATACAATAAAGACCTTTCGCACTGAGTTTAATTTCAAGCTCGTTTGTTTGTTTGGTCACCCATTCATATTCCCATCTTGTATAATGGACATTCCCTTACTTTGTATTTGCACGTCATTCTCAGGTGGTCTGTTTTTTTGCTGATGAGGCAATCTTTTCTTGTTACGTTTCCGCACGCACTCATTTCACAGAAAAAAAGGTTCTTCCTGGACGTGCCTTAAGAGAAGGGTTGAAGGGCTCACAAAAGCTCATCAGTTCCAAGAGGAAACCCTGACAGTGTGCAATGAACTCGGGAGCTGCTCGCAAGCACAACAAAGGAAACAAAAATGGTAAGAAAAGAAAACAAAATCTTGCAAAGAAGAAAATACGGTAAATTAAAGTAACTAGAATGTCGAATGGGGCTTATTTTTTTTGATTGAATTAATCGCAGCATGGGCGACAAAGGAAAGACAGAACGGCAGAGGAAAGAAAAAAAGGTTCTTCCTGGACGTGCCTTAAGAGAAGGGTTGAAGGGCTCACAAAAGCTCATCAGTTCCAAGAGGAGACCCTGACAGTGTGCAATGAACTCGGGAGCTGCTCGCTCGCAAGCATAACAAAGGAAACAAAAATGGTAAGAAAACAAAACAAAATCTTGCAAAGAAGAAAATACGGTAAATTAAAACTAGAATGTGGAATGGGGCTTAATTTTTTTTTTGATTGAATTAATCGCAGCATGGGCGACAAAGGAAAGACAGAACGGCAGAGGAGGAGGCCCTCAGGATTAAGGACCATGCAAAGAAAGTAGCGACTTATCGATACGCAATGAAACTCATCTTTGATAAGGTATGTAGTTTGCAAGGTCCTTAATCCTTAACTGTTCTATATTTTATTGGGTTTAACGTTAATATTTTTTGTTATTGGAAGAGAGCGAAGGGGGAGCTGGACGAGGAGCTGATGAAAGTGACCGGACAAATTCTAGCTAACAATCCAGATATTGGAACTTTGTGGAATATAAGAAAAGAATGTCTCACCAGTTTAAAGAAAACTGAGTAAGTAAAATTGTTTGAAATTTTGAATCCTTGTATAAGGAGGCATAAATCTTTAATCCAGCTTAAGTAAGTTTAAATTTGATCTATGATTAAATTTTCAGTTATGACAAGTTTAGTAATGTTGTCGTCCCGAAGGAAATGGACTTCACAGAGTTTTGTTTAACAAATAATCCCAAGTCATACGGGGCCTGGCATCATCGTCGATGGCTTGTAATTGAAACGGAGTTTTCCAGGGTAAAACAGGAGCTCAAGTTGTGCGCAAAGTATTTGGAATTTGACGATAGGAATTGTAAGATTTTTAATACAATATAAGACACGACTTTATGGTGAATTTTGTGTGATGATTATTTTGCTTTGTATTTGCAGTTCATACATGGGATTACAGACGATTCCTGGTTGAGAACTGTTCCGAAGTGACTCTGGAGCAAGAATTAGAGTTTACAACGGAAAAGATTTCATCCAACTTTTCAAATTTTTCGTCGTGGCACTTGAGGTCAAAGCTCCTTCCGAAGCTGGCCAAGGATTATCTCCACGAAGAACTGGAACTTATACGGAATGCAGTATTTACCGATCCTAAAGACCAGTCTGCGTGGTTTTATCACAGATGGTTGCTCAAATCACAACTTCCAGAAGGTAAATCATCTTCAAAATTTCATGAAATTGAGTTGTTGTTAAAGTGTGGTATGAATTCTAAATTCTGTTTTGTTCTTTCTGTTAACCAGAAGACGCATTTCTTGTGGCAGTACAACGAACTGGGTCTAAACTAGTTATAATTTTCAACAATAACATTGCGTCTCCTTCCCACGTCTCAGTCAAATTTGATGGAAAGGAAGTTACAGCAATAGATTCTTCTTGGGTGAATCCCTGGAAAAATACATGTTCCAGGTTATGGGAACTCCACATTCCAGCATGTTCTTCTGATTTATTAATCGAAACAGACCTGCTTATCAAACAGTTTAATACTGCTTCTTTGAAACTGAAACCAGAACAAATTTGCACGAAATTTCCGTCCTATTACGATGCAGAAACGGCTGTAAAAAGTGATAAATTTGTGGCCTTACTGAAGGAAGAGCTTGCGTGGGTGCAAGAACTCCAGGAACTGGAACCCGACATAAAATGTAAGATAACTGATACGTATACGTTACTATAGAAGCTAAAGTGAAAACGGCTAAAATGTAAATTTTCTATATTGTTTTTATTTCAGGGCCTGTTTCAACATTAATTTTATTGATGCGTCTCATCGACTTCGTTGGCTACAAAGAGGAAATCTTGAAGTATTTGGAAATTCTAAGTAAACTCGACTCTAAACGGATCAATTTCTACATAGACCTCCGTAAGTGTCTTTACCAATGACTCGCATGGAACAATCAGGAAATTTGAAATTATACGGATTGGTCCACGAATGACTCTCAATAATGATTATCAATACAAAATTGGATTATTCAGTAAGTTTTCTATTTCCAGGTTCCAAGTTCATTGTGGAATGGAAACTTCTTGAAATCCTTCAGGAATCAAGTCCCGATCAGCTTACTAACAGCGCCGTATCCTTGGCAAATTTGAACCTGACTGCACTCTACTACCCAGAACGCCTTTGTTTCCATACAACAGTCAACTTAAGCGGCAACTCTTTGAAAAACTGTGAGCCCTTAAAGGCCCTACGTAATTGTAAGGACTTAACTATCTCAGGGAATAAGCTTGACGAAGAGAAAGTTAAAAGCGTGCTTCTTAGCTTGGAAAATTTACATTTTTGAACCGCAATGCATATATTTGTGATAAACATTTTGCTATTTCAATAAAAATTGTAAACAAACAACAATTGGTCAACACCAAGATTTTATTCTTTAATCATCGAGATTCTTCAAGAAACACTACTGGAAGTCAGGATAAACTTTTATCACACTAAAACAACGCTAGAAGACGTCCTATCGATGTTCTTTTAACCGAATTTCAATCAGAAGACCGTTTCAGTTTGATTTGCGAGTCAATTACAGAGTAGTAGTCCATTCCTGTCTTCAAGAGAAGAATTGAAACTCCAATGGCCGCCATTGCTCGAGATGTTTGAACTACTTGGGACTTGCTTAAGGTCGCTGATCGGATCATAGCCCAGGCGAGAATCGAGCCTAGGTTGAAAAGTCCTGCAGAAAAGAAACTGTAGATGACACGGTCCTTGCCTGGCAGGGCCCTCAGGTGCTTCCTGTGGTAGACATAGAGAGTTGTTCCACCCAAGCTTGTTGAGAGAAGAATGTTGATTGGATCTGAGCTCACAAATCTAAAATAATTTAAAAATTACAAATTTTTACCATTTTTATTTAAGTTTAAATTTGAAGTTTTTTGGAATTTGTACCTTCTTAGAATACTTGGATTTGTAATATGAGCTGCCATCGCAGTGTAACAAGCTCCCCCAGCGAGGGGGATGTAGTGGTGGATAACATTTTGTTTTGTCAAAGGTTTAATTAAACGGGCCAAACAAGTGCACTCCACTTGATCCACTTCATCCTCCAATCCTGAATCGTTAGGGGAAGCCATGATTAGCAAGTCTTAGAAAATGTGACTTAAATTCACGGATTAATCTAGCTTAATACAGTTTTAATAAAAATTATCGGATCGGAATAACTTGTGAAAAAGAAAAATGGATACGCTGTGGTAAGCTGTGAAGTATTTAGGTGACGTGCATGATCACAACATCAGCTGATGCAACAAAGCCTTCACAGGTGATTGAAATCGCTTGCGCTGCTAGCTACTAAAATCAATGAAATGAGAAGCATTTTTTGATGATTTTTTACTCCAGAAAAACTGACCATTTTTATTCGTAATTTCAAAAGATAAGTTACAAATTAGGTGTATTTTTAAATTGTGAAACATGTGTGTATAAATACTTTGTTACAGTTCAACTTGGCGAAATAAAGAAGTTGGTGGTTACTCTTTCTTTCATTAGATGATCTTTTAAAAATACCAACATGACTACCGATTACCCTTAAATGATAAATGTCTTATTGTAGAGGTACAATATCAAATTTGATGCGAGGTGCTGTTGTATCAGGCACAAACAGAAAAATGGTTACCAGACCAATCATTTTTTTACATAGTAACAAGTACAGATAAATATTATGAACTGAAAAAACTTGACAAAGCTACATTTAGGCTATTCACGGGTGCAAATCGAAACAACATTTTATACTTTTAAACCGGAAACAAAAGAAAGTTTGATTGTTGCTATGGTGTGCAGTGTTTACGACGCTTTAGCTGGCTGGGAAGATTCTTCAGGGGCAGCGTTCTGCTTGGTTGGGTTATTGTCCTCTGGGCGCATAGCAGGGAACAGCAACACTTCCTATAATGCAAATTTACATCAGAATTACATTAAACACTTTCTCAAAGAGAGGTAAGTTAGTTTACATCAATAACTGTTACCTTAATGTTGAAGGAATCAGTCAGAAGCATAGTAAGCCGGTCAATACCCATTCCCCAGCCGCCAGTTGGAGGAAGTCCGTATTCAAGCGCATTACAGAAGTTCTCATCAACCATTTGAGCTTCATCGTCTCCGGCCGCTTTGTCCTTGGCTTGCTGCTCGAAACGCGAACGCTGGACAACTGGATCATTCAACTCAGTGTATGCGTTACAAAGCTGAAAGACAAACAGATCCATGTGAACAAGAACAAAGAATTTAGTACAAAAGTTATTTAAACCCCGATGCGCTGTTGCAGTTTTAACTAATAGAATTCATGCAAATCAAAAACGCTGAGCTTTCACCATGGAGCAAGCAACTTTCACTCGCATTCATGATGCTAATGCTAATTGAACTTTACGTTCTATTTAAAATCTTTACAGGTATTGATGAAATGTATGGATGTAGACAACCTCGATCCAATGGAGGTGGACTACAGATCCATAGTCTACGTTTACAGCCGTGTTTAACTAAAATAGAGCGCGCTTTCTTTTGCAGCCCTTAGCTAAATTCATCAACGTGTTCAACGCAAACATTAAGTTAAATATCACTCAGCGCAAACGTACCTCACGTTGCATACAGAAGAGTTCGAAACGTTCAGTAAGTCCTTTCTCCGAGCGGTGATACTTCGCCAACGGGCTCATGATTTGGGGATGATCCAAAATGAAAGTTGGATTGAAGCATTGCTCTTCCAAAAAGTGACCGACGAGTTTGTCTAACATTCGGGTAGCGGTTTTAGGCGGGCTGCACTCAACTCCATGCTGTGCGAGCAGCGACGACAATTGCGCTAATGACTCTGGAAGAACCCAAGTTTTCATACGATCCTACAAACGTTTTAAAAAAATTTATAGAAAAAATCAATTAATCGCATCGTGAATTAAATTACATTGTTTAAGAAACCTACCAAATGATACTCCCATTTCTTTTTCCAGCTCGGGTAACATCCTCATTCGTCTAAATGGCGGTGTGAAGTCCACCTCAATTTCTTTTCCTTCCTCAGGATGAACTTTGAACTTGTAACTACCAAAAATAGTCTTCACCAAACCTACAACAGAAAAAAAAAACAAAATTATTGTTTTCATTATGATCACACAAATCATGTTTTGCTTGCAATTCTTGAAAAATTATACGTACCTGACAAGAGAGTTTCAGTCATTTCCATGACATCATTGTAGTCCGCATACGCCATATAAAACTCGCACATGGTAAACTCCGGATTATGCGTCAAATCAATTCCTTCATTTCTAAAATTCCTTCCTATTTCATACACTCTATCAAAGCCTCCTACAACGAGCATCTTCAAATACAATTCAGGAGCAATTCTCATGTACAAATCGATATCCAAGTCGTTATGGTGAGTGATAAATGGTTTAGCAGTAGCTCCACCAGCTACCATGTTCATCAAAGGAGTTTCCACTTCGAGAAAGCCAAGATTATCGAAAAAACGACGAATATAAGCTGGAAATCACCGTATCAGAAAACAATTTCAATATTTTTCTTTTTTCCTAAGCACTTTGATTTTTTATGGAAATTGTTTAGAAAACTTACAGATAACTTGCGATCTAATTTGAAACTTTCTCCGGACATCGGCATTCATCATGAGATCCAGGTACCTT
>JAAXOA010003335.1:0-11642 GCA_036561885.1 Salina celebensis
CATCCAAGTCACTTGGGAACACCCGGGAAGGGAAACCTGGCATGGCCAACTACTCGGGTACTATGTGGGATTCCGGAAATACAGGTGAAAGGCTTTTTGTAAAGACAGATTTCTTGTAATGAAAGCGTTCATGAGTCACAGTTAAGAATGGGAGAAGAGCACATCCATCAATTTAAGATATCGTGGGAGCTCTTCTGATGAACTGTAAACAGTGATGGGTTTTGATAACTTGTTTTACAGGGATGGCGAGCAGTATCAGTTCAGCACAGTGGAAAGAAAAGAGATTTCCCTTCAGGAGTTTCTTATTACAGGCCTGGTTGCTTTCACTTCGTATGAAATTGTTGTTCAAGCTTACAATGGAATTGGCACAGGACCAATGTCAGACTCAATGTTGATTACAACTTTAGAAGACGGTATGGTTTCTCCTTTTTCATTTTTTTTACAACCTGCTGAATATTTTTCTTTTGTTTTTTTTACAAATTGATGAATATAGTGCCAAGTGGTTTTCCTGAGGGTATCCTCTGCACGCCTCTTACCTCAGACACTTTGCAACTTACGTGGAGCCCCGTGACTGGGGAACTTGCCAGAGGGCTCATTACTGGATACAGAGTATCTTTAGAGCTAGTTGATATAGACTCTTTAGCTAATGAAGATGTTCCTCTGAGCCGGACTACACCGACAAACTCGTTCATTTTCAACTCTCTCTCCAAATTTACTAATTACAGTGTCCATGTTCAAGCTTTTACAAGCGTAGGAACTGGACCTCCATCCCCTCCGATTTACTGCAGGACAGACGAGGACGGTAAGAGATCTTTTTGTGGCTAAGACGTTAATTTAAAATGCATAAAATATTTACGAGGTTCCATGCTAAGGGGTCATAAACGAATGACATAACGTGTAATTGTTTGATAAGTCAATGACCGAATATCAATGTTACGATATGACAGAGCTACAGACGACCAACTTCACGTTTTGGCATTTGTTTATGACATTTCTCTAAGGAATCTTTTGGTACAGCCATAAAAATGTTAGTAAAAGACCACAATAACCTAGAAAAACCCAACGTGTCATGTCTAGTGCCTAACGTTCCTGAAGCCATTAAAGCCGTTGTCAGTTCGTCGTCATCTATTACTGTCAGTTGGCTACCTCCATCCCAGCCGAACGGCCAACTTACGAAATACTCTGTCTACATCTCGGCAATTCCGGAACTGTCTGGTCGACGTGACGGTAGTGTGGGCTTGAGAAAAAGTACCGTTCCTCCAGATACAAATAAATTACAGGTAATGAGGAAACTCTAGAATCATCTTAGAGAGAAAATATGTAATGGTCATTTTATACAGAAACAAGAGTCATTACGAAAATCTAAACCGGATGAGATCGCTTCGAGGAAGGATAAAATAGCATATTTTTATTGTTTCCAGTTGGAGGGTCTCCGATCCGACGAGAAATATGAGTTTAGGGTCTCCGCATCAACAAAAGTTGGAGAAGGGCCGTTTGTTGCCACTCAAAAGATACAGACGAAAACTGGTAAATTATTACATTCTGCGGCTATTCTCTTCCTTTCTGCTTCATTTCATCGAATTATTGCTTTTCTCTAGTGAAAGCTTTTGTTTCCAATTTTTTTATCATACTATTTTCTACTTTGGTATTTTCCTTTTTATGGAATGGACAGTTGTCAGCTCCATCATTTCCTTTGGTCAAGACTTGAGAGTCATTTGGAAAACAGATGTTCGTTTGGTATGCGAGGCTGTAGGCAATTCAATAATTCAGTGGACAAAGTTCACTGAGCTTGTCCGAGAAAGCAATCGGTAAGTTGGATTGTGTGCACAGGAAAAAGTATTTCCATTCCTGAGATAAAACTTTCTCTGCTCTCAAACTGAGATGGGGTGACGTGAGACAACCAGAGTTCTCTTTTTTATAGGATGACTGTACACGAAGATGGGGCTTTATCGATTCATGAAGTAAAGAGAGAAGACAGTGGCAACTTTACATGCACAATAATGCCAACCGGAAGTAGTGCCGATTCAATCACATACCGACTTACAGTGCAAGGTGACTAGTTTATTTTAGGGAGAATAAAAAATGAATGAACTGAACCGGTTGGTTCAAAAGGGAGTGAAAGTTATGGGTTATATTTTTTTCTCTTTCGAATAGTACCTCCAATGGCGCCTCTCATGACTGCAGCAGGCACTTCATACAATACTGTAAACCTTCAATGGAAACTGTCCGACTCTGGAGGAGCTCCCATCAAGGGGTTCATGCTGCATGTGAAAGCTTCTGAGGAGTGGATCGAGAAGAGAATCAGTAGACATTTGAGTGCCTATGAGCTCCAAGGTTTACAGTGTGGCACTTACTATCAAGTAAATTTGGCAAATATATTTTAAAAAGTTAAAACTATTTACTAGAAAGATGTAGAAAGAATCTGAGAAAAAATGTGTTTTAGATGTACCTCACTGCGTACAATCGGGCCGGTATGGGTCATGCAAGTGAACTAGCTAATGTGAGTACAATAGGGGGAGTTCCCACGCTAACACTTTCGTCACCTGAGTATATGGTACGAAGTAACAAAAGTTTAACAAGAGTTCTCCTCAAGGAGATTTGGTAAGTGAAAGCATCCCTGTCTCGTTAATATACTTCCGACGTTTGCATTGACTTTGTAAAATGGTGTTGATTAATTGATTCAGGTCTGACAATGGCTGCAAAATTAGAGCGTTTCGAGTGTTTTTCAAAAGCGTGGAGAGCACACGTTGGCAAACAGGCAAGTCATTAGCATAGTTAAAGTATTACACTTTATGTATCATCCTTTACGTCATTTTCATCTCATCAAGCGTACAATTCCCGGAGGAATTATGGAATAAAATTGTGCAGACTTTGTGGAAGGAAGCAGTGTTTTTGTTGTTACGAAAAGGATTAACAAGAAAATCCTTTGTTTACTTTAATTTATGAAGCTGGAGGGGGCGACCTCGATGGGGAAACGCGTGGTGTTGATATTCTCGGCTTAAAACCATCCTCCCAATTTCATATTCGTGTTGTAGCTGTGAACAGCGCTGGTTCAGAAGAGATAGAAGTAACCATCAACACTCCAGATAGTGAACCACAATCTACTGGTAAGCAAACCCAGTCTTGCTAGTATTTTGTTTGAACAAGACAAAAAAAAATCTGCGAAAGAGAAAGTAAAACCTCATAATGTCCCTTTGTGAACATTACTCTTGCTTAACGGCGATAGGGGCGAATGAAGAAACGTCAACCAATGCTATGAATCACTTACAAACGACTCCATTTTATTTGGATGTTAAACTGATAGGACCCATATTTCTGTCCCTTATTGCGCTCGTCGCAATGAGTGTGAGTGCCTGTATCTGCTACAGAAAGAGTACGTGTCATACGCAAAAACTTTTTTCCAGTTTTGCTTTTTTATAATCCTAAACGCACACGTTCACAAAAACCCGTTTGTTTTCCACACAGAATCGCCTGTAGACGGACAATCAAATCAAAACTTGAGCGTGGGATCTCCCTCAAGCTCGTTATACTTTAAGCACAACCCAAATCATACTTTGTTGCAGCAACATCATCAACAACATGTAGCTCATCTGTCAATTAGAGGCGCCCCACAGCAGGTGTACATGACGGTGAAAAAAACAACTCCGATGACGGGAGTCGACATGACTGATATTCAAGCCGTGCCACGTAAAATACCTTTTTTGAAAAGAAAATTTATGAGTTTGTTATTTTATTTTAAGGGGAAAAAAGTTAAATTTATGGGTGCGGTGTATGATTTAGAATATGCGGATGATATATACCCATATGCTACTTTTGAGGTGAATGAACAAGCACAAATGGATTCCCGAGGGTGCAAGACTCTAGGAGGGCATACTTTAGATAGAAACAGGCTTTCTCGTCATCATCAGCGTGCTGCCAGTGGACAGGTGAAAGCTTAATGCATCCCTTTCCCCACGTCTAGTCGGTTTTCTAACCGCAAAAGTAGTTCATGACAATAATTAATGTAGTAATATTGGAAATGTGCACGGCAGGAGAGGATGACCAAGTTTCATAGTCCATTAGCTCATCAACATGCTCCAAGCGTTAACGATGAAAGCGAGGAATATGATAGTGTCGGAAGCGATTCCGATTACCATGAAGAACCCTTTCAGCATTTGTCTTATCCTCACAAGGCGCATCAGGTCAAAGATAACAGCCACTTTACCTCAAGTATGTCAGCTAACTTTTCTCCATGTAGCATTTTTTATGCAAACTATGCGAGAAAAAAAAGTAATTTTCGCGAATCACCCCAAAGCTGTTAATCTATTCTTTTCATGGGTTGTTTCTATTAGGTATACGAGGAGGTACACTTGGAAAGAAAGACACATCCGGTTTAAGAAAGGCTAACCAGAAATATCAAGATTATGAGTCCCGTGCCAGATGTGGAAACCATTATGAACTAGGACCACAAACGGCAGTAACAGCTCGTCAGCAGTCATGTCGTGGGTTGACAAGTCAAAGGATCGACGTATAATGTTACTGCGGTGACCTGAATCTTAAGGACTGTGGTGAAAATTGCTTTGTGAATTTCCCTTGAAACCGTGCCTTTGGAACTTATATCGATAATATTATTACAAAGAATCACTAAAAATACATTTGCAATTTACAAAAAAAAAAGTTAAATAAAAGAAGAGACTTTCACTTCAGAGTTTTCTTACTCTACTCACATTCATTAAAGTATTATTACAAAAGAAATCCAAGCAAAGAAAACTTCTGTTCCTTCAATAAAATGGCAATTTACAAAGAGACCCTGGAAAATGAATGAGGACACATACGTAAGCTCATAATGTAATGTCATTTGCATAAAAGCACGGAAATCTTATTTTGCCCCACATTAACCTTAATTCTTTTGAAGTAACTACTTTATACTGAGGATTTTACAAAAGAGCCGGCCCATTTTCATTTTGAAGAACACATGTGCGTTGTAATCTCAGCAATTCTCTGTGAAAATTCACCTGGGTGCTTGGAAATGAATTCTCGTTGTAATTACACACTCCCATACATTTTCATGTCATCATAATGTGCTATAATTCAACATAAAATTTCCTATCATAAACGAAACGACCTAATTACGAACTTTCGCAAAGGGCTTTTAGGACTAAGACTATCTACTAAAAATTAATTAGTATTTTCCTTCCAAGAAAGGGTACATTCGGGTAGGCTTCTATCACTGCGGCCCACACATCTTGGAAATCATCATAATTGTGGAACATGAATGTAGTCTATATATGCATTACAACACAGCCATTTTCAGAGATTTGTAGGGCAGCAAGCTTCAATAGCCATGTACACATCGTTCGGCAGACTATTAGATGATGACAGGAAATGAAACTAGTAAATGAAAAATGACCTCTAAATTGATTTTCTAGAGACAATAAGGACAAAGTCTATTTCCGTCGAATATTTCGAAAGCAAACGGAAAAGGCCAAGGAAGGAATACCACAACCCAGCCGTTGCTTTCTTTATCGTTACTAGTCAATTTATTAAAATTGTTACCACTACAAAAGTTTTTTTCGACATGCGGCTATGATGAAAAGGCTTTGTGATTGTGAAGCATTTTGTCAAATAAAAGAGCTGTAGCAGATTCGGTTAGTTCCGCAACGGAACTTTAATCAAAAAAGAGGGAAATAATTTGATATGCAATGGGAGCGAATACATTCCTTTCCTTGTCAGTACTGATGAATTCTTTCATTTTAGTGAGGGACTAGAATATAAAAAAGGTCGTATTGGAGTCCAATTTCCAATGTCATTTCCCACCAGAAAATATGTTCGCTTTTGGTTGAAAATATGAAATCTCATTTTTGATTGAAGTTTCCTTGGAAATTGTTTTTATAAAGTAAATTGGACTCTACAAAACCACACCATGGAAACACTGTTTGACCACAGACTATGGACTCACCCAGGAGTTGAAGGGTATCCATCTTGATGGAAATTAATTGCATAGTGATGATCTAAAAATGATGTCGTTAGTTTTTACTTCAAAGGAACACATTCCCTCTGAAAGAGTTGCTGCGTGCTTTTAGATGTCCCTTAAAAATTAGCTAACCAAGATCCAAGTGGGAGCTTGGCAAAAAGGACCTTCAACTAGCCGTTGGCCTTATAGCTTCCAATTGTTGTACAGAGAGCGAAGCGAACTTCGATGAGTTTTTTGTCATACGATCATATCGATAATTTTTAATGATTGATCGTAAAACTCCACCTTTCTCATTTGTGCAGCTATTACTACAATCATCACCATTTATTTTTACAATGCGTCGAAATGTGATACCCTAAAATTACGCACATTACCGATTGATACGATCAATGTAAGCTTTTAATACAAGTTATTTTTTTGCGCTGGGAGAGAAGTTCTGATGGCTCAGTAAGAACAAAAAGTATCGTTTGCAGAATAACCAATAATGCCCACTTATAAGAAATGGGTCCTTCAAGGAGTATTTCGCACAAAAACAATGACCATCTTCCCCCCGCCTTGCCTTGTTGAAGAGCTATAATTAGCACCACTATTATGTATTAATAAGTGTCATGGGAAACATTCAACAAATTTGCGAACCCCACCTTTGCGGCAAGACAGCTTTTCCCAACTAAACAAACTCAAAACCAAGTTTTCACAAACAATTATGTGTAGATATGTAAATATATGAACCATCTCCGCAATTCCTGAGCTGTGAATTCGCAAACAGCTTAGAACAACAAAATGTTCAAAATCCTCATGCGTTGTGTCGGTAATGGTATCAATTTTAAAGAGACATAAATAGTTCCGCTATAAACCAAAGACATAATGTAGGTCAATAAGCGTCAATTGCGGTTCAATATAAGGATTCGACCATCTATCATTCTTTATTGTAGCCTATTTGTTCGCAAATTATTTCCTGTTGCGCATTTATTTACCAAAATACATCATATCTAAGGTTAAACCAACACCTAAATAGAGATCTGCCCTCATTTCGATTACATCTTGATATTATAAAGAAAATACCAACACAACCTTTTCTTTCATGTCTTAACTGTTCTGTTACGTTTTCTTATTCTGTATTCCTTCAGTCTACCAAAGTCCTACGCGCAAAACCGAACAGATAGATTTTCATTGTAACGGAAAATATCCATCAATCACTGTCATTTAGACATCTGCTTTTACCCTAAATTCAAACTTTTTCAAAAACTAGAGAACGCAAAACCGAACAGATAGATTTTCATTGTAACGGAAAATATCCATCAATCACTGTCATTTAGACATCTGCTTTTACCCTAAATTCAAACTTTTTCGAAAAACTAGAGAAAACATCTTTGTTCCATGAGAAACTATAGCTACACGTCTCTACTCCTTACCCAGTCCTGAAATGAATCGATCATGTTATCTCACTCACGAGAGAAAAAAAAAACTAATAGAAAATCTTCCTCTGATTTCCATATCGAAACTGGCTGGCAATTGATTTTTTTACTGAAGAAACCTTATAACGTGAACCTTCTGCTGAAAAACTCATTTTTATAGGAGGAAAACTACCTCAAAGAATAACCAATTTTCCTTCATACTTCATTTCGAAAAATTTCCATACCTAGAAATTGATAACAGCTTTGTGTAGTCAAATTTCAGCATAACGGCTACTCATCATTTTCCCTACATATTGGAAAGAAAAACTGCTGAGATTGCAAGAAAAACATGTATTTACTAAAGGTATGTGATACCCATTCGCATACCAATATATCATTTCATATTCATAACAATAAATAGCACCCAAAACACATTTTTCCTAGATACGTGCTACACTTTTTTTTGTATCACCGGACAAAACCAATTTATTTGCCAATATTTATCCACCTCAAAAATATCTGTCGCAGTTTTCCACACAATCAACAATAAGAGGGGAAAATTATCGGTGAAAGTTGGTTCTCGTCAAAGGTACACCCATAAAACGTTCCTTTTTATCATTTTTGTTGCTCAGAAAGTCTCGTGGAACATATCAAAGTTGTAAATATTTCCGACGTTTAGAGCTCACTAGGGAGTTATCGAACAAAAAAACAAATATTTTTGTTTTACTTTAATTTGAAAAAGCTGCAGTGGCTCACAAGTTTTTATTTTTCTCAGGGAGAACTAAACAAACTGATTGTAAGTATGTTTTTCTTAGAACAATACTCTGAATATAATCGAGAACATAACCACCAGATGCTCTTACTCACGCAGTCCTTTTGTCGTGAAAGTTTTTTGTCTTTGAAAGAAAATAAACGGCTCAACTTTTTTTTACGATTTTATCTTTCACATCAGTGAGCAGCAGTTTATTTTTAGGGCTTTTCACTCTACTAAAGAAAGCTACGAATCTGGATTGCAGATAGGCATTATCTTTAAGAAAAAAAAAGTTACATCAAAATTGCTCTGGGTTGGTGGAACAAGGAAGAGACAAAACGATGTAGTTGCTCAATATTAGAAATTATAAAGCCAATTCTTAAGAGACAATGTTTCGTACGCATTCTTTCTCGTCACGTGGTTTGGTTTTTGATATTTTCTTTCTTTAAAAAGTCTATATTTCAAACGCACCCGAGAGAAAACTAAAGGAAAAGTGGAGCCGAGCTTAATTTTGAGTAAAAAAAAGATAAAAACAAATAATAAGCTTTTTGCAGGATTTTTTTCTTTAACTATTATTAATATTAGTGTTTAAGTTTTTTTTTCTTTCTTCTGCATAATAGCACAGCAGTTTGTAGGCACACCTGCTGAGAGAGAAAGAATGTTATCTAGCTTGATGATTATAACTGCGTGTAAGATAAAACTTTAGGATCGACGATTTCAAAAGGGTTTAAACGCTTTTTATCGAACAGTTTTAGCATTTAAAAGTTTCAGCTTATAAAATCAAATGATAAATGATATCGTCTTTTATAGAATAACTTTCACCATGATTTGGATTCTTTTCTTGTTTGATGAAAGCAGGTTTTCGCTGGATGAAAAAATATCAACTTCCTCTTTGTAACAAGCTTATTTTTCTTTATGATTTTCTCCTGGAGGAAGACGTATTTTTCTGACAAGCCTTGTCTATCTTATAATTTATAACAAAAATGGAAACAAGCTTTAAAAGCTGTGTCAGTTATCCTCACCTTATTACGACTGAAGGAAGCTCTTTGTTGTAGCAAAAGAGTTCTTGGATCTACTCTCTGCATTTCAATGACTCAGCTCATTTTTTTTCTCTCGATACAATGTGCTCAAGCTAAAAAAAAGTTGACTAAAGCGAAGAGACGTTTTGCTCAGTCTGTGAGAGAGTAACTCTTTTGTTGCAAAAATATACTGCATCAGGCAGAGATAAAGACGAACCAGATTTTGGTGCAATTACCTTTTATCTTGTTCTATTTTCTACAAAATAGGCGTTATTGGAATCTACAAAAGCATAAGATGAGAAAAAAAGTAGCAGATTGAAAGAAACATTGCAATTTTTCGCGTGGTGATTTTGGCCGGATTGTTATTTGAGCTTACGAGCTACAAAAAAAATTGGAACAAGACATGGAGCAAAATTTGTAACAAGACTCGACAAAATACTCTATTGAAAAAATAAACTATTTTGAAAATAGATGAAAAACTGGAGGAGAAACAGCTCTAAAAAAGCTATCCTGCATTTGAAGCACAGCATGGAGCACAATAAAGAGGAGAAAGTGTAACATAAGAGATGATTCAATCCTCGTCGTGGAAAAAAAGCGACCTAATAACTAACTAGCTGTATTTTGAGTCTCCCTTTCATCTCAACTTGGGGAAAACCAAAGAATAAGAGAGTTGATTACAGTTTGTTTCAAAAAAATCCTCCTAGTTTTATCCTCTTACAGAAATAGGATAGCTTTGGCTGGAGAAACATGACAAACAGAGAACAAGAGCTTAGACTCTGGTGTTACGTGAAATAAAAAAGCTTTTGCATTTTGATGACATGTGTGTTTTTACGTAACATCCATTGAATGCACTCTGGAGAAAGTTGAAGGCCTGTTGCTTGATCATTCATTCAAGTCATGAAAAATTTAGCTGGTATTGTGAAAGCTCCATTATTTTTGAATGTTAATTACGAGTAAATCGTGCTTCTTGTCTGTATCTGCAACTCAATTAAGATGCCAGATGATAGCACGACAATTTTCCAGGGAAAGGACAAAGTTTAAATCGCTTTTCATCTCTTTTTGTACCGAACTACTTGTTCAGCACAAAAAGTTTCGGAATTGGCATTGTATGATGGGATGCTGACGAGCAAACAAATAAAAAAGTTTCCTTTCAAAAGAGCTTTCGTGACTGAATATCAAATGTAGACCAGACAAAGAAAAGTGAAAGTTTTTAATAAACTAAGTATAAAAGTAATTTTGAGCTGTGTGTACTGAGTATTTTTACAGAAAAGTTCGATTTTGGCTAACTTTTGTGAGTAACTAGTACTCAGTACTCACAAATGGAAAAAGTTTGGAGAAAGGACAACAGCTTCAAAGTGTATTTGTAAATGTGTTTATTCCAGCGATGCTGCATGCATAATAAATAGCTCAATTAGATTTTTTTTTCTATTTAAAATTGAAGTAGAAACGAGCCCAGACCGCTAATCCAATTGATTGGAATATCTGCAACGCTTGAAATGGATACATTTGGGTGAGATATGTTCCTTGTTCCCCCCAAACTTACGTGGGTGACACTTGAGTGGTTCAGAAATAGATTTGTATCGAGGGTGGCCAGATATTGGGTTCTGTTGCCATCTTGACATTTTACGTGGGTTTTATGTAAAAGTCTTTGTAAGATTAGTAACGCTTTGTTACTAGGAACACTTTTAAAGTCGTATTGGTTTCCGGCACTTTCCAGTGCTGCTAAGTTAAGCAAGTGGATGTTGGCTGGGAACGGTTTAGAAAAAAATGACATACTTCCTGATCTGTGGGTGGTTAATGCATCGTACATGAAAATGGCTGGTGGATGGTTTAAGTTTTTTGATGCATGTTGAACATCCAGCGTAGGCTCCCATGAGGAGTAATCCGAACCAGGTGAGGAAAAATGGCCGGAAATGTTTTCTAGTTTTATGATATAGTTTGAAATTACTTCCTCTGAGTCTAAAAACACCTTCTGCAATTCCTCGAGCGTCGTTGTATAAAAGTCGTCGGTCGAAAAGGACCTCAAGCCTGCCCTGAACTGGAGAGCCAACTCCGTGAGCTCTGTCTGTCAGCAAGGACAAACGAAGATGCCTCTGAGGGTCTTGAATATGAGCGAAATAAGTCAGAGGATAATGATTGGCATGGTAAGGTAGGTTGTTTAATGTTGCTCGTTTTTCAACTGCAAAACCATTCGTGTCTGTGTAGAAAATTGGCTGGGTTTTGTTGTTGAGCTTGGGATTATTTGAAGTATTGTTGAATTCCGTGTTGTCCAGGTCAGATTGTAATCTCATGAAATAGTCACCAGGTAATTCGGTACTGCCTGGTGCGACTTGCACACGGACGTGAACAACAGACTGAAAATCCCTGGAGCCTTTGTTTGAAATCCAAGTTTTGACAATGTAGTTGCGTGTCCTTGTAACTACGTCGGAGGTTATCGAACCCCTGGTTACATAAACGGAGGTTGCATTTTCACGAAAAATCTACGAAACAAAACAAAATATCCTGAAATGTCAACCGGAATTAGT
>JAAXOA010003336.1:0-11642 GCA_036561885.1 Salina celebensis
CATGAATTCAATGGTTCATATTAAATAATATGAAATCATTGAGTTCATTGCAACGTATTCAATAAAGGTTGCTTCGCTTTCGCTACTTCAAGATTTCGTGATGTAACGGACTGGTTACAACACGATTCATACACGCCAAATGTAACTCATCAAATTCAATATGATTTTTGACTTACAGGGAACCCCAAGATCACGGATAGGGATAACCGTAGAACCAACAATACAAGCAATATCCACGTACGCAAGACCAACAACTAACGTTTTGAAAGATGTTTCTTCTTTCTTCATGTGGAATACTTTCAGAATCAAGCCATTTCCGACCAGACCAACCATTGAAACTATCAATGTCAGGATTCCAAGTACTGCCGAATACACGTGGCCAGGCCCATACACGTCATTGAACCTCTCGCCAGTAAAGAACAGGGGATAACCCGGGGAAATGTAAGTTTCATTCTCTGGGAAGGTTAAGCCTAAGCTTGTATTTCGCATGTTGAAACATGCACACCTTACTCCCAGCTGAATCGTCAATGGCTCACTTGATCAACACTATGAAAATTTGTTGGTGACATTATTTGAGAAAAACTTTGGGTTGAGTGAGTGAGTTTGATTGAGTCCTTGGTTGCGAAAGAGATCTAATTATTTTCCTTTTTTAATGTGCGAAAGTTGAAAATGTCAGCTTCTTTTATAGAAACTACCGACAGTCGAAGCGCGTTGTAAAATTTGTGGCTAATAGTATAGCATAGATGAAACATTTACTTAGCTGTTCTGCATTGTCTTGTGTCACTGGTTTGTAAGTTTGTAACAGTGGATGAAGGCTGGGTTACCAAGAATTTAATGCCAGAAATCACTCTTAACCAATATTTATTGGAGTTTCCTCCACAAGGTTCAGCAATGAGGTAAGCGATGCAGACATAGTACAAAAGTCCACAGCTATTGAATTTGCAACTATATAACTTCTATGTATACCTAAACAAGACAAATTTTATGACGTAAGAATAAGACAATTTTGGAGATTATGTTAGTTGATGACGCTCTGAAATTACCCAAATTCCTTCCTTCTTGCCCATCATTTGTGCATCACTCATTGTCTTCATAAGCGTACCTAATTTGTGACGACAGTTTACGCGTTATGAATTGTAGCACTTTTCTGGGATCATTTCGTTAGTCAAGGTTGCTCCTACCAACACTTCCCAAGAATATGACATACCGCTGGTGTAGATTGAAACTGTAATTGGAACTGACGGATATGATTTTTCCCAACAATGAAGATGTCCCCCCATGAAGATTTTGCAGTAATCAATGATGCAAGCAGGGGTTAGTTTCGGGTTTTCCGTTTTACTCAACCTGCTTTTCAGCGTTATTGCACAAACATAGACAATATAACAAGTTGAAAAGTTGATAACACCAAACAGAAGTCTCTCATTGAAAACACATGAAGTCGTAGTAATTTTTTGCCTTTATAATAAGCTGTGTCTGTATTCATTATTGAAATGCATTCTGCTCAGAGGTATTTGACGGGGTGTACTAAGCAGAACATTCCGGAGATGAATCTACTTGCATTAGACATGATGGGTTGAGGTTTTCCATATGTGAAGCAGATTTGAATTGGTTGTATTGTACCCTAATACCTGAAAGTTAGAATGGCAATGACAAAACTAAGACTATGACAAATTGGCAAACACAATCTAATGACATAACCGCTTTTTTTGCCTGAAGTGTCCAGATCTGTTGTACAAAAAACGGAATGGCGAACATAAAAGATAATAGGCAGAATTGAAGTACCGGGTGAGATAAATTGTAGAAGGTTTTTTGAGAAAAAGCGAACGCTCCTGATTAAGCTCCTGGTTGAATCATATCCTTTTTACATTGCTGGATAGAAAGTCAACTTGGTAAACCTACGAAAATAAAAAGTAAAATGATTCACGGCTAGCTACACATTGAGTGCAGTAAAACATCATGCGGGCAAATATTGGTTACTCATTGTCATTATTTGTACTAGCACTTATCTCCATGTGGATAAATAAGAGTGATTAAAACTCATAAACTAATGACACTTCATGCTAAGTATTTTTACCACGTCAGCATTTTATACGAGGGCTTAGGAGATTCTATTTTTTATAACAAACGTGTACATATCTAACGAGTGTTGTAAATCCTGGTCCTTATCAGTTTGTGTTGATGAATCCGTTCGCTGCTGATATTTAGATTATTTGTGCTGTCAAATCAAACAGTAATGGTAAACATGCATCTAAGTGTGTGGCACATAAACTTGGATCAAGCCAGTATCGTCGGAGAATTGAGGCGGAAAGAACATTGCCAAAAACTATTTTGACAGAAATCAGGAAAATAACTAATTGAGCCGGCCATACGGAATACCACCGATTTTCCTTTCCTTCAGGTCAGTATGGAGAATTGGCAGCTCACGCATATTAGCAAAAACTTGCCACATCTTATTCGAAACACCAACTGCAGCGTAAGTGTAAAAACTGCATTAAAAGCTAAAGGAATATTGAGCGATGACGAAGAACAGCGACTGGTAAGAAAACATTTGTTTAATTAAGCTCAATGCTTTCACAGAATGGTATGATTTTGGAAACCTTGAATGTCCATATTCCTTTAGACTGCTTTGGGAGAGAACTGGGGATCCATTAGTGAAGCTAGGGAGCTCTACAATGTCATCCAAAGGAAACAAAATGGATACGCTTTTCTACTAGAGATACTTACTGAAAATCGTCAAACGGGAGCATCTAGTATTCTTCAAAAGGGCTACGATTCCCATATTCAGCTGTCCAAGACTATCGAGCCGAAAATCGCAAACTTCCTTGGGCTTAATGTTCAAATATTACGCAAAGTGCTGTGTGTAGCAGATTTGCTACATCCTAATAAGTTTGGGGATTTCCGAGCGATGTTGACACTTCCGCTTATCAGAAATGACATTGATGAAATAATCCAAAATCATACACAACTTATCAACCTGGATTCTGAGCTTCCTGAAATTTCCTCCTTGTATATTCCAAGGCAAATTTCCAACCGATTTTATCTGGACCCAGAGTTGTTTAGACAAGAACATTTCACGGATGTTTTCGTATTTACGGCGATTGACAGAAGTGAAATGGTAAAACTAGTGTCTCCAAATGTCACTCGCTCGTCGAAGTCCCAGCGAAGTCATGTCACTTGTAGGTAAGATAAGGAATGCGTGCGTTCTGCAACAAATCAATTTTTAGGTATTACGTTACGTATGCAGTCGGTGGTCTTTTTCAGGAGTAAATATTGTTGCGCTAAATTGTTTATTTTCAAAATTGTGTTAATGACTCAGATGTTTGGCTTGCAGGCATATTTATCTTGACCACGCTGAGGATTGGGAGGACCTAGTAATGGTGTGTAAATCTCCGATACATCTGATTAAAAAAGAAAGCAATGATTACGTTCTACAGCGATCAAGCCAACTCACGCCAATTCTTCTCAACTACAGTTTGAAGTGCTGTAATAACAAGCAAATATGTGTTTCGGAGGATATTTTCGTCAAACAACTGCTTTCTTGTATGAAGGGAGCTCTTATTTGTGACGTTGCGGGAATGGGAAAAACATGGTTGATGGGGAGTTTAGCTAACAAGCTTCAAGTCATAAGCGTGACATTATTTATTCATTTTTCTTCTTTTGGAAAATTTTGGGAGGATAAAGCTACCTCGCCAGACGACGATGAGCTAAAAGTACTTCTTGAATACTGTTGTAGCTCGCAACTTGCTGCTTATTTACTCTATCGCCATGTGGGAATCACAGACCTCAACATTACACTAGTTTTAGACGGGTTTGATGAGATTCATGAAAATCACTTAGGTGCTGCAGTTTCGTTTCTTCAACGCTTAAATGCTCAGGAAAAAGTCCGTCTGATCATTAGTTCACGTCCCCATTTGCGTGTTTACTTGGAAACAACTTTTCAGTTGCAGTCTTATTACATCTTACCGTTTTCAGAAACAGAACAGGTTAAGGCAATAGTTGGTCAGTGGAGAAATAACTTGTCCAACATCGATCATCAAAAGCTCCTGCTAGAAGACTTTGCTAAGGCATGTATAAAATCTGTTAAATTCTTACAAGATGATGGAGGTCTGGATATATTGGGTGTGCCACTTAAATGCTATATGTTGGCCGTCGTAAACCAAACTCATGCTTGGTTGCTCTGCAAAAAGAACCGTGGACGGGCTTTGCACATCCAGGACATCACACCCGTCGATTCGATTTGTGACCTGTTCATGCAGCTAGAGCAAATATCAATCGCAAAATTTGACCTGGAGGATCCAGAGTTAAGGAAAGATGTTTCGAATTTTCACATTTACAAAGCTCTGGAGATGTTATTTCCAGAAATTGCGACGAATTACTTCAAACTCGTTAACCCAATGGCAGAAAAATACGCCGTGAAAATTGGTCTAATGAACTACAACCGTGCCTCTAAACTAGAGTTCGTTCACAAGAGTTTTGCAGAATATTTTGCAGGCAAGTTCTTTGCTGAGTTTTGGAAGAACGTGGAGTCGTATGAACCAGACTTTGTGACAACTGTCGGCACTTACTTTTTCGAGAATGTTTTAAAGTCGACTATGGTAGCAGTCCAAGACTCAATAAATGCAGTTAAAATATCGTCATACTTCCGTAATGGGAAGACAAGCAAACTCAATCACTAGGGCCAACAAAAATATGTGGTAAAAAGAGGCATTATAAGTAAATATATATTTGCTTTAAAATGCCCCAAATATTTACTAAAAACCGAAAAATATTTGCTTAAAATTGGCAGAAAAACTCAACTTTTGGTTTAAAAAATGGTTTCTAAAAAAATTTGTTCAAAATATTCTACAATTGCTTTGCAAGAAACGTTGTTTAGTACCGTTGGTTCGACTTCTTTCTGAAGAATCACCTTTAAAATCATTCTGACCATCTTAAAAATAAACTATTTACGATTTTATCACGTTTTGGGGAAAAAATTAGCTTCAAAAACGAGCTTACATATAATATGTTGTTAAAATCGCCAAAATATGTGGGTAAATATGTAATATTTGGTAAACCCCCGAAATATTTAAAATATTTGCTTATAAAATTGTTTAATCGAAGCTAAAAATTTTCCTAAGTATGTATATGAAGTTTTGAGTTAGTATTGGCTAAAATGGGTGATATTTATTTAAATAGATTTGTTGGCCCTATCAATCACCATGTGGTGCTGTGGTTTACGAACAACCTTCTAACATTGTCCCATGAAAAACATTGGAAAAGAGGCGCCAAGCTATTTATACATGTGCTTATGTCAGGACAAGACACCGCAACAAACAACAGAAAAGACCAACTCTCACAATTTAAAACTTACCTGACAGACCACACTTTTACGATTATAATTACATGCATTGACGAAAGCTTTATTTCAATAGTATCTTTACTTGCCCATATATTGACGTCTGTATTTGAGGACAACAATATTCTAAACTTGCTTGTTGTACCGGAATCTGTGCCATTACCATCGATTGTGGCATTAATGATGTGCCGTGTGGCTGTGAATGAATTTCCAGAGATTGGTAAATGTATATTCAGCATTTTTGGAGATCCTTTGCTTCAATTGTGTCAAAACTACCCTGAAGAACTTTGGTCTCCAATTGAAGTTGCAATTGCGAAAAATGATTTAGACATGGTAGTTTTCTTTCATCACAAGGTAAAGACATCTTGGGAGCGCCTTTTCATTAGATGTTTGTGTGTGACTGACTTATCCGAGTCTACTGTTGACGTTAGACTATCTATTTTAGACAGACTGTTTCATAAAAGTCGAAAAATTGTGTCTTTTCTAAACGGCGTTAACTTTTCTACTTGTTTAGAAACTTTTAAGCTATCCGGTCTGGAGTTAAGTGCAAAGCTTCTAACAAGATTTGCGTGGCAGGAAAATATCAGTTTGAATCTTACGTCAGAATCGAATAAACGATATATCCTGGAATTGGGTCTCTCCGAGATCAATGATGAAGAGTGCATGCAACTATTTCTGTTGCTATTTGCGAATAGTAGCGAGTCACAGCCATCATTACTTCATAAGCCGCCACCCAATAGTGACACGTATATGTTTGGAGCCAATCAAATACTAAAATATGTGAACTTACGTGACGCAAGGGAGACCTTCGCACAATTGAATCTTGGTTACTACTACGACGGTTTCATTAATATGCACAAATCAGAAACCCTGAAAGTCCTTACTGCAATTTGTCCGGATTTTACTCATTGTAACGAGGATCATTGGAACTATTTACACTATGCTGTTTATCAGGGAAAGGTTACCTGGGTTAAGAGACTATTATTGGATGGTCATGATGTGAATCAGCGCGACGGTTACGAAGATACTCCACTTCTTCGTATTTCTGCTCAACGACCTTTGGAAATGACACGCTTGCTGGTCGAAAATGGGGCAGACGTTTATGCTGTTAACAGAGCAAAGAGGAATGTAGCGCACCGATTTTTTAAACAGTATAACACGATCGACATGAATACTATGGAACAGTGGATTGCTTTTATGCTAGAAATGGGCTACGATGAACTTTGGAATATGACAGATGCTGTTGGTAGGACTCCAAGCCAACTTATCATTCAAATTGCAGGAAGCAATCACCAAAAAACAAGTGCAGTGTTGCAGTTGTTAAGGGGTAAACTCTGTTCCAACAATAATACCATTGATGCAAAAATTAATTAAGTAAAGTACATAGGTATGTATATCATTATACCAACACAGAATTTAATCTGATTTAATTTAACTGAAGAACGAAAGAATATTCAAATAAAATCACGGTAGATAATCATGATCTTCTACCGTGATAAAAGAATATAATCATTTGCACAGGGATGTTCAAAATGGACTGAACGCTTCAATTTTATTCTTGTATTGTGTAACGGATGTTAGCCACGTTCATGCTGACTCAATCACATTCCATAAATACTGATCTTGGTATCAATGTCCAAGGTTACATTATGATCTAATTACATGCATGTATGAATTGATGAATGACTCACTAACACTTCCTTAACTCATTATCTGTGAATAAATCAGTAGTCACTGGCCAGCCTCGGCCATGCACTCATCTTTCCTATCCAATCCCTTGCTTTCTTACTATAATCATAATTATCACGGTGGCAGAGAATCCCCGTACAACTGGCTACATCACCCAATCCCCACGGATAATAGGAAGTCCACCGTTACAATTGTGATTCCACGGGTTCGAGTGAATTTTTTTCTGATGACTAAAGTGATTGCATCATTTGATTGCAATGGGAAAGTTCTATATGAGCACGATTGCATCGAGGTGGAAAGAAAATGATTTTTTCGCTCTTTACTCGAATCATACAAGCAGTCTTATTTTGAGGCAAACCAAACATCAGTGGCAACGCCGGGTTCACTCAATGTCTTAGGCGGTAGAATCGAACTCGGCTCAGCCTGAGTAGGTAAAAAGTCCCACAAAAATATCCAATACTGAATCGCGTTGAAAAATTTACAGATATTTTTATCTACTCAGGCTGAGGCCAGGAACACGCTACAGCCTAAGACATTGAGTGAAACCGGCGTCGCCACTGATGTTTGGTTTGCCTCAAAATAAGACTGCATACAAGCCGAGATTCCCATGTTATTCAAATGTACATTCATTTGGGTCATTCGAAACCAAGACCGACTCGAACCAGTAGTTTCACAGGGGAAAAATTAAAATTCAAGCCTTTCCTCCAGTTTGAGCATCCGTGTACATACTTGGTTTCAGTAAGTAACATTAACATTGTACAGCGTGTTTAGAAAAGAAGTTTTCATGGCAATTCGAACTACCCCTCTATGGTTGTTTTGGTAGGCCAAAAAATATGTATCCATGCCCGAGAATGACTGACTCGGACCAGATTTATTCTCCGTTTGCGATCATGGAAGTTGTTAGGGTTTCTCCACAAAACTCTATTCGAGTTTTCCTTATCTTTTGACTATTGCAAAGCTCGCAAACAAGGCACAAAACTGGTTCGAGTCATTCATGCTCGTGTATCGCGATTGTCAGAGGGCAAGGAAAACAAATTCCTATAGTGTTTTCGGAGAAACACAAACATTTGCGAACTTCGATGATGGCAAACGGAGAATAAAATCTGGTTCGAGTCAGTCATTCTCGGGAATGGATACATAATTTTTGACCGATCAAAACAACCTAAGAGGGGTAGTTCGAGTTGCAATGATTACCTCTTTTCTAAACACCCTGTACATTGGAATGATTGTGAGAAACACACAGAATCTTGGTGCTGATAATTCACTGCTTACCTGTAAACAGTTGATTGATGGTGTTTTTCAACTCCATATGACTGTTTTAAAACTTATGGTTCCATCAAACCAATCCAATGGAGACACAAGTGCCATCAGAATTTGAAATGACAAATTCAATCCGGCTGGGATCACCAATAGTCTATAACGCATACATTCTTTCTCCTTCAAGTTGTTGGATAAATCGATGGAATATGTATATCATACATAACCAATAATTTCAGTAACCAGCGCTCCCCAGTAAAAAAACGTGAGTAGATAAAACGTGACGAAAACTCGACCAAACACTTTGATAAATTGGAGTAATTGTATTACATATTACCTAAAACATACCATTAGACTTGAAGGTATACTTTTCATTTCGTACAAATTAAAATGGTTGTACCTCGAAAGCCAAGATCTTCGTTAAATAAAGGCTTGTCGATGTCTTAGTGCTTTTCAAATAGCTCTTTCAATAAAAGGACATATTAGTCAACGGAGTTACATATTGTGGCATTTGATTTTATTTTCAACCTTAGCCTATGGCAAGCTGTACATATCATTTAAAAAGTGAAATGGACATCAGTAGTTTAATTTTTAACTTTTTTTATTTGTTAGTTCCAGCGCAGCCTTATTTACACGATACACTTTTACTTGACCTTAACAATAATCTGAAGGTTCTCCAAAATTGCAATGTTCACTTAATTGTCCATGAAATAGACGAAACTACAGATTTACGTTCGGAGTATTTTTTAAAACCGATTAAAACGCCAGTGATTCTTACACGCATGAAATTCAAACAAACAATTGATGATGGAATTAAGTGCTACCACGAGTCCGGTCTTACCAACTTTGAATTAAGTGATTTTGGTGTATTTGAATTCCCCGCCTCAGTGCAGTGGAAACTCAATTGCTTCGTACAGATTATTATAAATCCGCAGCCGTGTGCGGTTTGGTCCACACAATTGGACTGGAAGTTGGACGACCATACGCATTTCATGCGCGACACTTGTGATAGTAAAGAGACGTACATTGCCACCATATTCGAAAACAACAGACTTAATGGGCATCACTTTGTCAATCCTTCTGGAAGACATGGTTGGTTTCTTGTTAACATTAAATCCCCACACCGCTGGACAAACAACCATATTCCGGCAGCAACATGTGAAGATATTCTTTGCAGTGTAATTTATCGAGATTATCGATGCTCATACAATCGAGTTATCGCCACACTACCAATTCCTCTCATTTGGGAGGCCCATCAGGTACACGGAAAAGCACTGGAAATCAAACACGAGTTCATTGTTCTGATAGGGAAATTATTGAAGGACAAAATGTTAAAAATAGACTCCAAGTGCAAGCAAGTGTTTACAAAATTTACTTTGAAGAATACTCTAGAAGCGCGTCAGAATGGATGCTTACCAGTGGAAATGCAGGAAACCATGAGTTTGTACGAATATGTAGTGCCCGCAAATGGATCAGTAGGAATATCTCAACAAATTCCCGACGAAAGTCAAATTTTGTTTCATTCTCGGCAAAAGTATTCGTTTGTTGTCTTTCCTTCAGAAGAAATTCTGTATGATTCTAGTGTGACTTCGCAGGAGCTTTATAAAGATGAGATTGAGTGGCTGAAAGTGATGTTTCCAAACCACACATTGCTGTACGGACCAGCGCCTCTTATTAGGGAAATTCCTTACATGAGGTCCTTCCAATACGAAAACTTTTGGCAAAATCTACAATGGCCCGTTAGCAATCCTGCCAGTCACTTATCGTGTAACCTGGAACCGTCTTACACCACTCTAAGCTTTTTTGGATATGTATCAGCATTTGACTATTACTCTTGGGGCTTCTTGTTGGGCTTTTGTATTTGCTCCGGCCTCATTTTACAGGAATTTCGAAAGGACAAGAAAATCTTTTATTTTATGTTTGAAGTATTCTCGATTTTAATAAGTCAATGTATAACCGATAAAAAGAAATACAGGGATATATTCTGGCCGTGGCTTTTGATTGGAATCATATTCACGTACGGCTACCAGGGAAATAATATAAAGGACCTAACAAAGCCTTTAAAATTAAAGCCTGTTACTACCATAACACAAATTTTAAGGGAAAACTATACAATGTATTCACCACCGGACGATCTCTATCGAGGTAGTATTCTTACATGCCTGAACGACAATGGAAACCAAGCTAGAGAAGATTGCAGCCACATCATAAATGTTAAACAAATCGTCTCCAAATATTCCGTCAGTTTTGTCGATGATTGTATCATAGCTGCTAAAAATGATAGTGAAATTATGAAATGTCTCTATTTTCCGGAAAACGACAAATTATCTTTACTACTGGAAGAAAGTCAACCTGAAAACGTCGACGAGTTTGTCAACATGATTGAAAGCCCGTTACGATATTACGCAAACAAAATTCGCAAATGTGACAAGGTTGCATATTTGGATGACCTGGTGACCGTTTTGCGAATGGAACAGTTTTTATTGCAGAGTAACAAAGCTATCGGTCAAGGTTTGTTCAGCCGCAAAAATCCGGACAAAAAAGCTTATAAGACTTTTATGCTAGGGAACTTTCCGATTCCACCAGAACGATTGAATCAGAGGTTTTATCGCCTCGCGCAGAACGGTTTAGCCGATGTTTGGAGTAGTAGAATAACTCGGGCTGTTGAAAGAAATGTTTCCATTTTGCATGCAACGAATGCGTATACAAGGTCAAGTCCAGTTCCTCTTCGTATTTCTGATAACATCAAAGTCGTATTCTTTGTTCTACTAATTTTTGGAGCCTCAACAAGCGCTATATTTTTCTGTGAACACCTGTCCACACTAAACAGTCGGAGCGTCCGCTCACTAATTTCGGGCATTCAGGAAATATACAGGCTCATCAAATTTAAATTTACTTGGGGCAGTCAATTTTCATGCTTAAGACTTAAACTATGGGTTAAATCAATTCAATGGCGAGTATTCCTTCTAGCAAGTTATTCCATTGCCCCCTGGAAACAACGTTGTCGAACCCTCCTTAAAAGGAAGTAGTTTTCGAGTGGAGTTAGGGGGGAGTGCCGGGGAACAAAGCTTGGCACTGCAAATTCGGCGCATCCAGAACCTTGAAAACTACATTTATGAAATTTTGGCTTAACATGGAGGGTGGGGTGTTGAACTTTTTGTGACATTGGTGTGACACGGGGGGTGGGGTAGGGGGTTAAATATTATTAAATTAAATTTAACGATATTTCTTTTTGTTTGACCGCTATTTAATTTTATTACGAAGCTGAACTTTGTTCAGCAAGTATAGAGATCGTCACCTTTGTCTGTCCGTACGCGCTCTACAGGTCGTACCGTTGGACCGATTTCAACCAAATTTGGCA
>JAAXOA010003337.1:0-11641 GCA_036561885.1 Salina celebensis
CAAAAGTGGATTTCAGTTGAAAATTTGCATTGACTTTGGCAAGATGAGTTTTGACTCCAACGTCCCGGTGAAAATCCAATGGAGTCCGGTCTACGGCCGGTATTTGGTTGCTACGAGGGACATACGACAGGCTGAATTGATATTCAAAGTGGCTCCAATAGTTGCGGGACCTACGCCGTCGTACACAGAGCCAGAATGGCTCTGCATGACTTGCTTCAGGGCGACGAAGAAGAAGCAAATGATAAGGTGCTCAGACTGCCAGTGGCCATTTTGTAGTAAAAAGTGTTCAGAGGTAGGAAAAAATTTAAAATCCATACAAAATATATTGAGATTTTTTATTTATTAACAATTTTTGGCGTATTTTACAGGATGAAACCCATGGTGAACTGGAATGCCTGGTCCTTGCCAAGGCAAAAGTTCTTCCTGAAGATAACTACTCCGACCACATAACCCTTATGCAGCTCCTTCGTTGTTTACTCATCAAACAACTGGACCCAACCGGATGGGGCCAGCTAATGTCAATGGAATCCCACGTCGAAGGTCGTAAAAATTCTGGAAATGATGTTTGGGAGCGCTGGCGCAAAGAAGAGCTTAAATTTATCCATGACACTTTAAATCTCCGAGAGTTTTCAGAAGATGAAGTCAATTTTGTTTCTGGAGTGTTGTCCATGAATGCATTTGGAAGTAATGACATCCATGGACCGCGACATCGTCATGGATCTTACTTGTATTTTCTGGGAGCTATGGCGTCACACGACTGTGCGCCTAATACAGACTATGAAGTTGATGAGCTACAGAACTTTAATTTAAAAGCGATAATTGATATTGCCAAAGGATCTCAAATAACGCTAAGCTACGCTTTGCCATTTCAAGGGACTTTGCTAAGGCGGGAGTACTTGAAGGATTACTTTTTTGATTGCTGCTGTGCAAGATGCAGCGATGCTACCGAGTTCGGGTCTTATTTTAGTGGGTTAAAGTGTGACAAGTGTGAAACTGGAGTAGTTCTTCCAGACCATCCCCTCCAGGAGCTGAGCCCTTGGAAGTGTTCAGAGTTGGCCTGTTCTGGAATGAAATCAGCACAGGAAGTGAATAAACTTGTGAAGGACTTTGAGAATTTAAGGGATGCCAAAGAATACGCAACGGATACACCAGACTTTATGAAAAACATTGAAAACTTGGAAAGATTATTGGAAATTGGAAAGCCACTTTTTCATACCAATAATTTTTCGCTAATGGGAGTTGAGTTTGAAATGATGCAGAAAATTCAGTATTATCTTGAAATCAACAAGATTCCAGAGAGATACAATGAAATTCTTATCGACCAAGCTAAAAAGCATATTCAAATTGGCCAGCAAATTTGGCCCGGGTGGAATGACCGATATGGCCGGTTGCTTTACTTGCTCCAGGCAGGACTTTTGAACGATGTCATCTTCAAAAGACGTGGAGGACAGAAAGGAGTTGTTGTTATTGAAGAAGAGGAAGGTCCACAGATAAGGAAAGTGTTAAAAGACATCATTCAAATGCGGGAGAAAGCGAAAAAAATCCTGCTGGGCAAACCGGAAGGAAGCTATGAACACTCGTTGGGGCTTAAATTAAAAGAAATTATGGTCAAGGAAGTTGGGGAGGATGAGTTAATTGAAAAGATAGAAAAGTTAAGTGTGAAGTGAAAAATAAAAAAATCTATGGAATAAAATAAAAAACCTGTTTGTATAAAACTAAACCCGTCCATTTTTCAAGGTTATTTTTCTAGCATTGTCAAGTTGCCCCTATAAAGAAGTATTTTTTATCTGTACAAAAAAAAAGGAATGAAAAGAAATATTTTCTGCACGTGTATTTTAGACAACCATTGCAGTCATTAAACTAAGCGTTTATGACAACGTGCAAGAGCAAAACGCATAAAGTGTCACCTCAAGATAATCTTTACATTACATCATCATAAGTCAGATAAGTGATAAAAGTCTTGTCTGGTTTAGCGTAGGTCTTTAAACTTGATATGATAGCTGGCTTGGCTTACAGTAAATATATCGGATATACCTAGGCAATAACAGTTCAGTTTAGCTTCAGCAACTTATTACTTAGTCATGCTTTTTTATATTCCAAGGTCGTTCTTGCCAATATCCAACCTTTAAATTTGCATGTTTGTTGATAACTTAAGAAACCTGATGTTTGTATAAGTAATAGTTTAGTGAAGCCGGCCGGTATTGTGTTCAAATGTATATTATTAACACATCATATTTGATATTTGTTCAGAGAGGATTTCATGGACATATGCAATTCACAAACGTATGAGAAATTAGGAAATATCTAATACTTAGCTACCCAACCTTTAATATTTTTCTTATGAAGACTGAAGTCATGAATATGCATACATTTTTGCGGAGTATTGCCCTAAAGGAATAAAATGGATTTGGGGCTGCTGTCCTAAATTTCCTTTGAAAATTCATTGTTTTGTGAGCATAACAAAACAAATCCCGGTTTGCTTTCGCTGCGCTGATAAGTTCCGAAAGTAAACGGTAGTGCCTGCTCTGCTTGTCTATCGTCGTTTTGTGTCCTACGTGCAGTAAAATTATCAACGTTACAATCGTCACGTAGCTCATCAAAAGCGGCTGAATCTGATATGAAATCGATGTGAACCAAGTTTTCATCGACGATTCTCAAAAACTATAAAAACCCTTCGTAAAAGTTCATTGTATTTAAAAATAGATAACTTCTTTTACGTCTCGTCTTTAACTGTCTCAGTTTTTGAGAATTGACACAATAAAGGGGCACCGTGAGAAATTTTAGAGTTTTATACAGGTTTTGCAGGATATTAATAACAACTATTCAAAATGGGAGCTCCTCACGGTGTAAGCGAGCCAAACAGTCATCTTATCAGCTTAAAGAGTGAGTACATTTTCAAAATTGATTCGTTATATTAACGGTGTCTGACAACAAACTGTGTGTGTGTGTCTTCAGACGATGCTAACCGGATAGTTGAAGCCCTGTTGGTACAAATCCAGTCGCAGAACAAAGACCCTCAGCTTGCAGCCCTGATAGATACCTGTTTAGGAGTAGCGAAAGGTCAAGAAGAATACATTGCGGAAGCAAGTTTCCCAGAAACAGACCTTCAAGAAATAATTTCTAAAGATACAATATCAGATGCCCGAGCTGGCCAATGGATTGGCATGCTGAGTGGGAAAGTGGAAGGCAACTTTTTGAAACTTTTAGCGGAAACTGGACAGGCTAAGAGGATCCTGGAAATTGGAATGTTCACTGGATACAGTGCGGTCACATTGGCTGAAAATGCATACTGTGTAAGTAGCCAAAATATGTTTTAAAAGATAAGGGATTTAAAATAGTGGTGTAATTTAGAAATTTTTTGTTTTGTTTCTTTTGCAGGAAGAGATGATCTCATTGGAACTTGAGCCGTATTACGAATCTTTCTTGAAAAAGCGACTTGCTGGGACCCCGTTGGAAAAGAAAGTCCGCATTGTGGTCGGTCCAGCGCAGGAATCCCTGGAGACATTGAAGGCAGAAGGGAAACAGTTTGACTTTGTGTTTATTGACGCAAACAAAGGTGGCTATATTGACTACTATAAATTCATATTGGACAATGGATTGCTGTCAAAAACTGGAGTGATTGCATGTGACAATATACTCTGGAGTGCGAGAACTTACTGTCAAGCAGATAAGATTGGAACTGTTCTCCACGAGTTTACCGAGTTTGTCAAAAAAGACAGAGAGGGTTTATCAGGTAAAAACAACCGGACAACGAAAATAACTTGTTTATGTCAAACTGAATTTATGTATAACAAATTTAATTTGATGTTTTAGGTGATAGTTCCGATTCGCGATGGAATCCTTCTGATCAAGCCTAAACCTACTTGAAAATCCATCATTATTTAATCAAGGACATTTTAATTGATTGACAGCTGTCTGATTTCGTGATTTCGTGTGAACATTGAGGTTTTTATTTTGTATGAAACATGTCCTGTTTTCTCGCTTTTTAAAGACGTTTTGACAATGTTTCTTTGAATGAAAGTCTTTGATTTAGTACGGTGAATAAAAGCTGTGTGCATTGCATGTCAATGTAAAATTGCTATAAAAAAACAAACTCCGTTAATGGATGAGTATTTACACGGATAACGGTTTTCCTGCGAAATCGATTATTCCTTTTTCGACTTTCATGGATAATTTCATCTAAATCTCAAGATGACGTGGTTTACAATTTACCATTGAGCCATATTCATAATGCGTACTAAAAAAGTAAACTGTGTGTTGTCATGTATACGCACATAAATGTAATTAATAATACTATGCAAATTGACAAAAAGTAGTTTTCATTCTCAGGTTTTCTGTGTGTTTGATTTGATTATGTAACTATTTGGGTTTTAGAACCCCGTTGATTGAATTACACGCGTGGTAATAAAACTTTTTCGCATTTGGCATAAAACTCGGTAATCACTCGAGTTAAATTGACATGCAGTCATAGTACAACAGCAGGGTTATCTCAATGTCTTAATCTTGATTTCAATCTTAAGACACTTGTTGCGATAGACAAAAATTAGTGAACTTTTCGTGATAAGAGTTTTTGACGACTGAAAAGTAAGTCGTAAAAATCTCATAGTTTCGCATACGGTAGGTCATGGTATGTATGCTTTCGATTTACATGTTAGCAAATACAATACATATTCAGTTCCAAGTTCTAAATCAATTCACTTTGTTGGACATGCATCGATAATTATCGAATTAATTATACTCATAAAAATTCATCTTTCAAAATGCTAGTATACATTTTTTTTTCTTGTCAAGGTCATCTTCAAACTTGTTTCTATTCCGAGAAGTACAAACTTAGTTTTAGTTTAGCTGATTATGTTTGTGTTGTATTTACCAAAAATATTTTCATTTAAAAAAATGACAGCTGAAATCATACTCGCTCTGTGCATAGACACATCGTACGATGGTCTTCAATAGTCAATCATTATGTAATTTACAAAAAATTGTATCATATGGGTTTATTCGCAGCTAGCTTTTTAAAACGATTACGTTCATTTTCCAGTCAATATTTTCACGGACATCGTAATGAATAGTAAACAAGGTGGATATCCCTTTTATAGGAAAATACTTTATCGTATTTTTTTTTGCTACACACGCCTCCAGGCAAGTCAAGAATCTCCACGTGTAAATTTCTGGAACCCCAGCGATAAGCAGGTTTTCTCCAGGATATTTTCATGGTCTATATAGCGAAAAATCTAACTATCGGCTATATACAAAAGCCTGGAAAAAGGGTAAAGTGGAAGGTAAACAGTGTTTAGCGTAGAGCTACTCTGCTAGTATGCGCAAAACAAGTGGTTATCACAAGTTGAAGGTTGACGAAACAAGAAAAGCGATAAAAAATAATATGTAAATTGATGATTGGCACCAATCTGGCCACAAACTAATGTTATAAAAGACTAGCTCCTGGGCTGGAACAAGCTTCACTCTTTCTTCGCACTTGCTTCGGCCTTGGACACTTTTCCAGACGATCCACACGCGAAACTCTCCAGATATGGAACCAGCAACGAGGTACGGGGCAAATTGAGACAAAATTAAAATACTCCATGTAGGTTTATCTCTTTAGCAATTACTACAATAAATTTCTTGTTATTTTTCAAAAGATCCCGCTCTTGAGAAGCTTGAAGCTCTCATCAAGGAAACCATTGCAGCCACTGCTGACCCAAAGGTCGCCGGAAATCTCCAGAAAGCCCAGGAGCTCGTTAACTCAGTCTCTGTCCGCTCAAAGGGAATCCTCAACAAATTCATCCTTGACGGTCAGGTTGCCATTGTTACCGGTGGTGGTCAAGGAATCGGCCGTGCTATTGCCCACGCTTTGGGAGAAGCTGGCTGCAAAGTTGCCGTTGCTGATTTGGAGGTGAGCCGTGCGGAAACCGTCCAGAAGGAATTGGAAACCAAGGGAATTGCTAGTATTGCTATTAGAGTCGATGTCTCCAAGAAGCAAGATGTGGAAGACATGGTTCAAACAGTGCTCACCAAATGGGGAGACCTCCACATTGGAGTGAACAACGCTGGAATTGTGTTCCACAGCGATTCTGAACACACAAGTGAGAAGGAATGGGGACGCACACTTGATGTTAACTTGACTGGAGTCTTTTACTGTTGCCAAGCCGAGGCGAAGCACATGTTGAAAATGGGACGGGGAAGTATTATCAATACAGCATCCATGTCAGCGACAATTGTCAACCATCCTCAGCGCCAGGTTGCGTACAACACGTCCAAAGCTGGAGTTGTTCACATGACAAAGACTTTGGGATGCGAGTGGGCCGACAGGGGAGTCAGGGTCAACTGCATTTCACCGTGAGTTCAAAATCAAAAAGATTTTTCATAGGAAAGTTTTCAAATATTGTTTATAACAAAAATGTTTTTGGTTGTTTTCAGGGGATATGTCGACACTGAACTGAACAGAACTGAGGGCCTTATGAAGGTGAGACAGCAATGGATGAATGAAACCCCAATGCAACGCTTGTGCGATGCCCAGGAACTCGTTGGTGGTGTCCTTTACCTGGCGTCACCATTGGCTACTTACACGACCGGACTTGATATGATTATGGATGGTGGATTTACCTGCTGGTAAATAAGAGGATATTATTTAAAAAAAACAACTGTACTGATTTTATGAACCTGTACTAGCGTCACAAACGGCCATTAGAATGAAAACCGAAAACTCGAAAAGCGTTAAAAAATATATGTAATGATAAAATAAAAATCGGCTACAGTCAAGTTAAACAAGGACTTGGGAAGTTTTATTTATTTGACTAAAATTAAAGCTAAAACACAAAATGAAAACTCATTAAAGCTTGAATGGGAAGTCATGAAAATGAAAAAAAATTGCAACCCATTTTTAGAACCAAATTCCATCATATTCGTCATCTGGGCGGTTAGCTTCATTTTCCCGTGCCTCGTTTTGGGTAGAGTCAGGTTGCTTCTCGTCTTCAGGCGATTTCCACAAATCGTTGCAAGTCTTCTGCTGCAGATCGGTTTTTTCAAAGTTGTCTTGGAGATGTTGATCTGAGGTCAACTTCTTGTTTTTCACATTTTTATCCTGATCATCATCTACACCCCATTCCCACTGGTCACTTTGGGGTTTCTTTTGGATATCTTCATTATTCTCTGCCGACTGGCCATCTTGGCGGTTAATGCTTGCGGTGTCCTCAATTCCGGAATTCCAATCGTCCCATTGATTAGGATCAAGATTGTTCCCATGGACCTCCCGTTTCTGCTGATTCTCGTCAATTTGATTCGTCTTGGGATCGTTCCAGAGATTTTTATTGCCTGAAGGTTTCCCATTCCAGTCCCACTCTTGGTCTTGGCGGGTTTGGTGATCAGGACGATTCCATTGTGAATGACCATCTTGACGCGCCCACTGATTGTTTAGCGTTTTCGGCTGATGTTCGTTATGACGACTTTGATTACTGTTGATCCAAGAACCTCCAGTGTTTTTATGTCCATTTCCACGTTGGCTTTGATAGCGTCCATTCCATCCCCTTCTTGCACCTCCATTCCATCTCTGGTAAGGATGATTTCTACCTCGACTTAGAAACCGTCGATCATTCGGATGCTTGTTGTTGTGGGGTGCCGAGTTCTGAGCACCACGTCCACGCTGGACATGATGGCCACCGGCTCTGCCCCGAGCTTCTTTGTCCTGTCCTTGATCAATCCTTTTTCTAAAGAGGACCTTCACGGGGGGAGTTTTCGGGTCTTTATCGTCCCTAAAAACAGGATCTGCATCGGTATAGCGGCCAACAATTTCTGGAACTGTCTCACAATGTTTCAAAAAGTCTTCTTCAGTTGCCCATGGACAGATGAATACAGCCAAAGGCTTCGGTTTATCTTCAACCACAGGAAGGACCTCCGCGACTTCCTCTGAATCAGCGATATCTTCCTGTTTCTGACCATCCTGGACGGATTCTTGAGAAAGATGAAGAACCTCTTTGTCTGGGTTGGAAGTTGCTTCCAGTTTCGCTGTATCCACAACCTCCTCATCCTCAAAATCGGAGGAAGACGAAATATCGCTGTAGTACGCGTTGGAAACCAACCGAGGAACTTTGGCTGGGGTTGGCTTTAAGTCACTCATCGTCAATCGTTGATAATAGTCAACCAAGGCGAGATTATGAATGACAACAGGACTTCCTGATTCCGGAAAGACTAGTGATTAAATCCGTGAAAGTTAGGAAAAGCACAGTTAAAACCACCAACAAATTAAATTGATAATTAAGATTGCAAACAGAAACAGACCTCAAAGGATGGGGCTTCAAAATCAGCCGTAGCGTAGTTCACTCAAGTGCACATGCATGAGCAACAATCAGCCTATTTGCATTTTTGCTGATAAAAACACAAATCTCTTTGTTTATCAAGAACAAGAAGGCGGCAGCGGCGTGGACCGTACATAAATGCATAGAGAAATGGTTTGGAAAAAATATGATTTCGAAAAATTGCTGTTTTCTTCGGTACTATTCTTAATTACGGCAAGATTCATAGTTAAATTTTTATCTCACTAAAAGTCGTCTACATATTTGTCTTATATTACTTCTAATTTCTATTTACATTGTGTGTTTTACAATATTTTTAAATTATCATGATCATGATGATTGTTTTTCCGTGTTAGCTCCTTCCTCTGCTTCAATCTTTGCCAACTCTTCCTTGATCATGAAGTCTATATCCTCCATCGGTTTGTAGTAAGTATGAACCGCTTGTGATCCTTGGAATATTACAATACAATTTTCTCAGTTCCAGGAAATTTCCAATTGTTTAAATACCTAAGTTGGAGTGCTTCGCGATTTTTAAATTTATTTATTACCTGCAAACATACTCAGCATTGCTGCTGCAGTAAATTTAATGTATTGAGACCAACTCACACCCGCTGGCATTTTTGGTTCCAATTTTCCTCCAGACTATTTTCTTCCAGAAATCCAGAATACGACAAGTTTTCTTAGGAAAATTCAAATCTGTCCAGATTTGGCAATAAGCTGCGCTTGATGAATAAACTTGGCGGCTTCTTCAGCACGTCGCCGTTTGTAAGTTTTGTCTGTAAACAAACAAAATCAGGTTTCTCATGCAATCATACCATTTTTTATTTCCGGTTTTCCATAATTCCTAAGTTGTAATTTGATTATTTTAGTTTAATTAAGACCTTACAAAAGTTAACTTGGTTGTTTACTTCCCAATTAATCATAGAAAACTCAAGAGCCGCTCCCAGTGCAAAGAAGAACGGGAGAAACCTGTAAACGCCAAAGGTTCTCTTTCCAGGAACTTTATCTAACAAACTTTTAATCGTTTTCGATCTCATTTTCAAAACAACTCTCCGTCCAACATTATGTTATTTTCGCTTTGTGAACAACTCGAATCGATCGCACGTGCACCTGGGTTTTATTTCTCCATTTTCGGCAAAATAAACCAATCTCCACACTCGACCAACGACAGCTGATTTCCCGTTCTCTCGCGTTTCCCCGCTTGTGTTCAACCCGTTGCAATTTTCAAACAATTTTTTTACTTCTCCAGTGCTCTTGAGCAGTGTAAACAAATCCTAATTAAAAGCAGGCATTTTGTTGACATTTATCGTTACCACTTGGAAAAAGAAGTGTAAAGTGAGTGTGAAGTTGGAAGTAGAGTAGAATTTTTTGGATCTCCAGCAAACCATGGGATCAGACTGTTTTTTGTGAAGTTTTTTCTTTTGTCGTTTAGTGTACTTTTCTGGAGCAACGTGTGACGAGATTGGGATCACGACATGAATAAAATCAGCCTGATTAAATAAGCCATTTTAAAAGAGAATCAAGTGACTGTGACTGGTAAAGTTGTAGTTGAGTGTCTTATTTTGGGAGGGGTACGCTTCTAGAATGTCTTTGTCGAAGCCCCTCTTAGGAGTTAAACTTGGAGGAGGAAATGGACAGCAAAATGATAAGCAGGGCTTATATGTGGCTGCAGCTGCAATTGCAACTGTGGCNGACTGAGAAAGGCTGGTAAAGTTGTAGTTGAGTGTCTTATTTTGGGAGGGGTACGCTTCTAGAATGTCTTTGTCGAAGCCCCTCTTAGGAGTTAAACTTGGAGGAGGAAATGGACAGCAAAATGATAAGCAGGGCTTATATGTGGCTGCAGCTGCAATTGCAACTGTGGCAACAGTGACGGCCGGCTATTTAATTTATCGACGGTTACAAAAGAAACGTGCAGCAGCGAAGGATTCTCCGGAGGGAAAGAAGCAGCCGGCTTACCAGGCGCTTAAGGAGGTGGGCAATCAGAAGTTTAAAGTGGGAGAGTACAAGGAAGCCTTGGAGAATTATACTAAAGCTATTGAGCTTTTAGATGGGGATAAAGAAGTTACTGGAGAAGCGAAAGCGCAGACTTTGTCCATGTTGTTCCAAAATAGGGCTGCTGTATTTGAAGAAATTGGTGAGAGAATTTGAAAACTCTACACATGAATATCCTCTCTGGAGCTTTGTTAGTAATTAAAAGTTTTTTCTTCTTTTTGTTTATTCTAGTCCAACTGGCCGATGGTTATTAAAGAATGTGGAAACGCGCTGGCCCTTAATCCAAAATACGTGAAGGCCCTTCACAGGCGCTCTAAGGCTTACAAAGTTACCGGATTCCTAGATGAAGCACTGGAAGATATAACTGCTGTGTGTATCCTTGAAAATTTCCAGAGTGCTAGTTCCGTAGCCCTTGCAGATGAAACTTTAAAACTAATTGGAACCCAAGAAGCAAACAAGCTGCTAGATACAAAACCTCCAATCTCTCCATCCATACATGCTGTGAATTCCTTCCTCCGGTCGTTTTACAACGACCCTGTTACCAAACTATGGAAACAGAAAAGTCTTAAGAATGGCACATCTTCAAATGAGTCTACGGAAAATTCACCATTCCAGGCTGCTCTGGAACATCTTCGGAGTCACAGTTACGACAAAATAATTCCATTATGCAACCAGGAGCTTGACAAAGGGGAAAATGTAGACGCTCGTCTCCTTCGAGCAACCTTTGAATACTTGTCGGCGTACAGGAAGGAGACTGTGGACGACCTTGATAATATCATTTATTCAACAGCATCGAAGGAATATAAGAGTGCGGCGTTAATCAAGAAGGCTTCGTATATGTCACTACTGACAGACAACGACATGAGTTTCGAAGAGTGTTTCCAGAAGGCTGAGGACATTTGGCCGGAGAATGTGGACCTGTGGCACCACCGGGGGCAGGTTTACTTAACCCGAGGAATGATTAACGAGGCTCAAGATGCTCTCTCTAAGGCGGCCGACTTGGAAGCTAATTTTGGTCTAGGAGTGGCGACCAAGTGGTATATCACTTTTAGACTGTCATCAATCCAAGGTGATGGAGAGCTTCAACAGAAGAGTATCCAGGAGTTTGAAAAAGTTGCCAAGCGATTCTCGGATGACCCAGATGTGGTCAATTTGCACGGACAGGTTAGTTTGGAAAACATTAGCTCAAAACGAGATTTCTTGAGAAGTATTTTAATTCTGGTCGTTTTTTTTGGTTGACAATTATAGCTCCTAATGGAACAAGGGCTGTTTGCCGAGAGTGACATGAGTTTTAACAAAGTATTGGAACTGGACCCGACCAATGCGACAGTGTACGTTCACAAAGCCATGTCAGTATATCAGAA
>JAAXOA010003338.1:0-11640 GCA_036561885.1 Salina celebensis
ACAACTGAAAGGTTTCCATGGGTGTCAATAATTAAAAGTTGTTTTTGGCTGATCAGGTTTGAACCAAACGTGGATTTGACTGTGTACAGTGCTCTTTTATCGTACAGAGCTGTAACGGACATGATCAATTTGGAACGTTGCACGGAGGCAGCCTACAAAAATTATGGAGGAATACTAGAGCTTGCAAGACCTCAACGCGTGAAGTCCTACATGATTAGACGGTAACATAGATAAGGTCTAAAATTGGCTGGCTTACATTCTGAATGCCTTGTGTTTCATTCAAATAGAAGAAGGGAAGCCTTCAAGGACGATGGAAGCAAATCACTTGGAGATCATGTGGATGTGTTTTGTTCTAAAGATGCCAAAACTGTGGGCTTCAATTGTTAATCAGGGTGAAAAACTCAACTATTATACATTGAAGATTTATTTTTTGCCGTGTCTAAGAACTAAGACATCGCAGAGCAGCCGCATGCTACGATGAAATCAGCTACGCATGAGTGGACACGGCTAAAAATTTGGACAATAGTTATGCCACTTGTTGCTAATTTCTACAGATAAGATTCCTAATTATATTAGATCCAAAAAAATTAATTATAATACATGAACAAATAGACAGTTATAGTTAGTTCCTAATTTTAACTCAGTGTTCTTGAGTGTAAATAAAGTTTCATCATGCATGGATATGAATTACAATTAGTAATTGATGTCGTAAGAATAAAACCAGTGCAGATTATATAAATAATTCCGGGGTGTACACGTATTTTGTGGGATTTAAGATTCGTTTGTATTTATATTATGAAGGCACATCAAACAAAATTTAATATTTATACGTGATATGTAACAACGAATAAGACGCAAGATCAGAAAATAACCAGGTTATTCACGTAATATCAAAGGTTGCGTTCCAGAGCCCGGCAAAAAACTTGATTCAAAAAGAAAGAAAGTAAAAGCAATCTGTGCTCACTTCTATACACATAATAACTGCAAATATAGAAGCATTACTTAACGCATTCTGAGCTAAACTATGTATGACTAGAGGTTGAACCATTGGCGCAAACAAGTTATTGTTAATGAATACCGTTTAATCCAACGAGCAAATTGAAGCAATGCGACGTTAAACGAAGACATTAGGCCAAAATATTACTCAAACCAAACATAAATACAGACCAAAATAGTACAAATTCAAAAGTTCCTTAATTTTAAACAGTGAAAGCTAATTGTACAAAGATTTGTTGTGTCTTTGAGACATGTCTTGTGTAAGTGGTTGTATAACATAGTAACGTGGTAACTCATAAGCAAAATTTCACACAGAGTTTACAGTTTACACAAAGTTTAACACATTGTAAAACGTCTTCGACTTGAACTTTATTACAAGAGACAATCCGAGATATTAAAGTGAAAAGAAGGACATAATTTATTACTACGTGTGCGCTGATGAAAGCTTTCGTACCTCCATTACGAGTTACAATTACAAATATAGTTTTACTACGAAGCTGAACTTTGATCAGTTAGTAATGAGATCGCTGGGTGTGTAACTCTGTCCGCGTCCGTCTGTCTATCTGTAGGGGATCTACAGGTCCCACTATCTGATCGATTTCAACCAAATTTGGCATGTCCATCCCTCGGCCCAAAAGAGAGATCCGTATAGTTTTTCAGGTTCACACGTCAACTTTTAAGGTTCTTTTCAGGCCCTAACTTTCGTCATGTGTATATTCGCGTGACAAGCATTGGGAAGAACCATGCCAATGCTATTCACTGAGGTATTTACATGTTCAATTAACTCATAATTTTGTTGGCTAATCAAAATTAATCACGAGAGTTACGTTTATGTTTATAATTGAACAAGCTTTCCCTCACTTATTTACTCATATATATTATTCACATCATTTGAATGGGATTTTCAGCAAAATATACAATATAACGAGATTACTCCTTATTTTTGTTATTGATAACAACTTTTGTGGCATATGAGCAAGCTCTTTTCAAAAAGGCGACGCCAATTTGGCAGTCGTATTCATCTTTTTGAAATTAACAATCGTAAATAGTAGACTGGATAACTTGTGACTTTCACAAAAGTAAGTAACGAGCAGCATTCATTTACATTACAATGATTCTTTATGAAGTATATTTTCCTGTTTTTCACATTCGAACTTTTAAAATATTTCCGTTTCTATCCAATTTCGCGGGACGTTCCGATATTCAAGAATCCTTCATAGTTAGACAACTTAAACTAAAAGTTTTTTTAAAAAAATTAACGAGCCCTCTTGTGAAAGCTTTTTCCTTTCTATTTATATGACGTTGTCACGTCAACGTTGCGAATATTGTTAAATCCGAGCATGTAAATAGTTGCTTGCATGGGAATATATTTTTTAGAAGCCCTTTATGTTAAAAAGAGTTTAACTGTAGAAAGCGCGAAACGATTTTTTATGTGAAATAGCATCCTAAGGCCAAACTGCAGGGTGAATAATAAACTTTCAAAGTAATATATAATTGAAACTGCTTGAATACAAGATTGGCCGAATGAAAGGTTCACGGACATTTTAGCAGGAATGGGCATCCGTGCATCATCATACTTTTCGTGTTTTTATGATTTGAAAGTTGACTTTGTGACCGAATGCTGTTTTAAGATATAGCTGATTAAATTGAGGAAGCTCTTAAGGTTTAAACGCCATCGACTGAATAGCTTTTAGTTATTGTTGGATTATATCTCATGGCTCTTGATAACACGAAAACATTTTTCCTCAACTAGACAGGGCCACTGAGACGTCAGATGAAAGGAAACCGGACTCAAAAACTCTGTTCTAAATCTTAGAAAACCACTTTCCCTTCTCAGTTTTCTCCTAGCAGTGGAACTGGTAGTTCGTGTTTGCAACGGTTCTCTTCATGTCCGTTAACAGAAATGGAGCTTTCAGGCGAGATTTCCGTAGATAGCCCCAACACTACTAAAAATTGCTCTGATACCATTATAAATTCACCGCATCACAGATTTCTCCTAAATATGGAGCTGTTTATATTTTCAGGGCTATCAGTATTTAGCATAATAGCCAACTTAAGAGTTCTATGCATTGTTTTGACAATGAAAGGCACACAAAGGTTTATTCATTTTGAACTCATAAACATGCTAAAAAGCTATTTGATTAAAACAAAGCAAATTAATTTTGATTTTTTTGTGTATTTAGAAAGAATAATATCCCAATTGCACATCTTTCCCTGGTTGGAATGTTAATTCAATGGTTTGGTGTAATATACATGCTTAAAAAACACTTCAACCTTGTTTTTCCGACAAGTGTGTTACTTTGTTCTACAGAGTCGTTTGTGCGAAGTATGTTGTAAAAAAGAAAGTGAAGCCATAGCAGAATATGCGGAGTATTTCTAATACCATTTCTTAATGATTTCAGATGTATTATTTTCTCTGGAACCGTTAAGCATGGCTTTGATATATTATCAACGGTGTCACGTTTTGCAACCCGGTTATGCTGGTGGAAAGCTGTTGCTGACACGTTCCATCTGTCTGATGTGTGTTGTAGCTGTACTCGGAAACTTACCTGTTCTTTTGATGTCTAAGACTACGGGTCACTCTTGCCTTAGGGTAAGTTTTAAATCAATAATATTTTTGTATTACTTTAACTACATGGAATCCCTCTTGAACAAAATTGTCTAAATATCTATGCCACTCGATACGCCTACATTGCATAAATTCAACCCCGCTTCAATCGTAGCACATACAACTTTATCATGCAATTATTCAGAATACATATTCCACCATAATCATATATATTATGGTTGAAGACTCACTGTTTTTAAAGGATTTTACAGAATAAAATTGACAGTGACATAATCATGCCGGAACTGAGAACAAAGAATTATTTGTGCTTGCTTAGGTACCTCTATTTGGAAGCATTTATGTAACTGGATTCTATGAGATTTTGAAACTAGCTGTATACAATATTTTCCCTCTGGTACATATGCTTTACTGTAAGTACCATATATTTTCACGCAATCTAAATCGTTGGGATTTTGAATGGTTTCATATCCTTTTGAACTGCTTTTCAGCTCTCTACTTGATCAGGTCAAAAGTGAAAAGATATCTCTTTCCTCAGAAGGACTCGGAAAATGTCAAGGCGAAAAAATCAAAACTCCGAAAGATACAATTTCTATTTTTGTACTCCATTATATTCCTTCTAATGTGGTTTCCAAATTCAGTCTTTTTGACTTTTCACAAAGTGTACCAAAGATCGTTTAGCAATCTCAAAAGTGAGGAGAAAACAGTGAACAGTGATGAAGCCAGGTGCTCTCTTGTATTACCAATACCAAGTTATTTTGGAGTGATTACTATCGCTAGCACTATAATTATCATGTTTCATCCTTTAATAAATCTTCATTTAAACGAGGATTTGACGAATATTCGTTGGTGGCAGTTTAAATATTACAGACAAAGAAGAAACTGTTCTGGCCACAAAAGTGAACGTGAAATTAGAACCATTTCGAAACAAATTGATCAAGATACTCATAGAAGAGGAGAAAAAGGATCGAATTGTTTGGCTCAAAGCACTTTTGAAATGCAGTCCACTGTGGCAGCAACTTCTGTCGATTCAGAAAATGGATGCTGCAAGTTGGAAGATGTGACCCGAGAATTTTATCCACAGCAAGAGGTATTACCATGCTCTTATACTAAGGAAGTTCACGACGACGAGACTTTTGTCTAGAAATCTTATCATTCAGGACGGTATCCAAGCAATAAAGGTGAGCTTAAACTGGCAAAGCAGGTTACTCATTAGTACGTTACGATGACAAAGCTAAAGGAGCATCGCTGTGACAACATAAGGACAGGAAAAGACTGTAATGCAGGAAACAATTAGGCTTTCATTGATTAAATAGTAAATCTTTTTTGTTTGTAGCTCAATGCAAACTGGAATCCGAGCTTCCAATTCTAGAAGATGTACCAGGTTTCCCTAAAGATGGCATGATTGACACGTTTGGGGAAAGTTTGGTTCGGAAGAGGAGCGTTTCTATCCAAGCAAGCGAAGAAACTGTAAAGCATGAAAACTCAAACGAGAACTTTTTCATGCATCGAAAGCTGAATACTTTCACCAGGTTAAAACAAGTGGGCAGAATTGAGCGACCAGTTCCATCGGAAGCGGGACCAAATAGGACCTTTGCGTTGCTAGAAACCGCTCAGTCAATTGTTCGGAAGTTTTGTCCGCGAGAATTCTTTTCAGATATGTTTTTGGAGCAGGCGATGGATTTATTTGTTTTGATCCATAATGGACAAGAGTTACAATATTTTGAAGATATTGAAGAAAGAGACTACGCATGGATACAAGATATTTTGTTGGATTGCAGAAACAAACAAGACCGTGGAAAGCCCGTGGGAGTTTTCGAAGGTGGTCGTTGCGGAATTGATGAACATGTACGTTTTTAAAATTTTGAGAAGTGCGAAAGTATTAAAAAGGATATAACGCGTTTCTGAATATTCATTACAGATTGAAAAATTCACTGATGGGCTGATAGCCCCCATACCGTTTACGCCACTGTTCGTGGTAATTACCACAAACTTGGGAAGTATCATTATATCATTGACGCCATTTGGCAAATTATTGACATGACACAAGTTTTATGCTACAAATCTTTTGCAAAGTCAGTGCGAATGTATCATGTTTGGGAGCAGGGGAGTGAGCGGCTTTTCACCAGAGACATAAGAACACTGTGGTGAGCCAACGGAACAACTGAAAGGCTTCCATCTGTGTCAAAAATTACAAGTTTTTTTTTTGTGGCCGACCAGGTATGCACCAAAGGTAGATTTGACTGTTTACAGTGCTCTACTATCGTACAGAGCGGAACGGAAATGATCAGTTTGGAACGTTGCACGGAAGCAGCCTACAAATATTCTAGAGAAATACATGAGCTTGCACGACCTCAACGCGTCACGTCATACATGATGAGACGGTAACGTGGATAATGTCTAAACTTGGCTAGCTGACTTTCTAAATGACTTGTATTTCTTTCTAATAGAAGAAGGGAAGTCTCCAAGGAAGCTGGAAGCAAATCGCTTGGAGATCATGCAGATGTGTTTTGTGCTAAAGTTGCCAAAGCTGTGGGCTACAATTGTTAGTCATGGAAGGGTGAAAAACTCAACTGATAAATATGAAGAATTTATTTGCCATGTCACCGTGGCTAAGTAATTACACATAGCCAAACAAACTCGGAGCAAGGTAAATTCGCTTTCTAGGGTGAAATTAGCTACGCATGCGGGGACACGGTTAAAAAATTAACAATAGTTATGTCACTTGTTGTTAATTACTTCAGATAAGGTTCATTATTATTGCTTATTAATGACTGAATGAATGATTGACCTGTTTGTTTTATTTTGCGTTGATTTCAAGAATAATCAAATCAGGAAAGTGCATGGTTCGTTGTGTTGGTAAAGCACTGCATTGTTATTGTATTTCAAATACAACTGGTGAGCAAGCTGCGACGAATTAATAATTAGAAAGTTCAATTAATCAAGAGCTGTAATCACGTGCCATTTTTGGCGAAATTCAAACTGCCTACACATGCTTCTCACAATAATAATTAATGGACTAAATGAAAATTAATGCCAGTTGTCAAACCAGTATAACCAGTTGTTGCATGAACGTATACAGTTTGTTCATGAGTCCTTGCCTTCCAAATCAAGGGAAATTAATCCTACACTACACTACCATAGAAGAAAATGTTCTTTGTCAATGTCGGAGCAATCCTACAAAAATGCAGAAAAAGCTGGAGCTGCCCATCATGTGTTCCTGAATTTATGCCTGACTCTGAAAATCTTACGGAGGAAGAAGTGAAGAGCGCATTCGTGTTTCTCAAAAGACTTGTTAAACTGTTGTACCACGTATACAGTTTTTGCTCATCACCTCCGTTATCCGGAGCAATAGAAATTATGCTAATTATTAGGAACATATTTCTGATGCTTACGATATTCTTTGATATTACTTAAATTGTAATGTTTACTTTTTATATTTAAATGTTTACAACTCGGCTAGTTTAATGGACTTTTCTTTGGTCTTTTGGAATATAATTTGCCAGTTTTGTAATATTGTCGTAAAAAATTATCTTTTTTTGTCAAAATTTACTGAAAACTATTTCAGTGCTAGTATTTGGAAAGCAGTTTATTTTTGTAACTGAATGTATGTAAGCACTATAATAAAACTAAACTAAACTAAATTAATTCACATTCACATACCTTGAGTTTGAATAAGGTTTTATCTTATCTGGATTCTGTTGTCGCTCAGAGCTCAACAAAAGACTGGCTTTACTCAGTGCATTTTGAGCCAATAATAAAATTTTTGATCAATGATTTCAATTTTAAGTACATACAACTAATTAGTAGCGATAGTCTTTTTGGTTTGTGGAAGTAAAATATGCTCTGTTTGAATTTTCGAGTCCGGGGAAAATGTCGATAATGGTGAAAGATGATACAACACGAAGCTGAGCAGCGACGTGAACAGTTCATTCCTACCCCTAAAACATACTCTTTGGACATTGGTAGGGGATCGGTCGGCCCAATGATTTTGGTTGAAATCTATCTCCATTTTTCAACTACCGTCGACAGCAATATTTCTGTACGATGTTCCATAAAGTGTATCTGTGTATACATGCGAATATTTAACGGGAAATAACAACCTCAAGAATTTTTCTATTCCGACTCAGGCTCGGTTCGGTTCGATTTAAATCCCACATGGTATGTACAAATTAACATATTAACTAAACGAATACACCAAAATTGAACTTGAATGCTTAGACTTGCATGCAGTATTGACCTAGTACATGAATTCGGCCTTTTTGCCATACATTGCGAGAACCATTTGCAGTTTATGGTCCTCAAAAGATATTGAAATATCGTTTTCCGAAACAAGACCGTTACCATGGCTACTTTATCTGTTTAATCTAATCTTTGAAGTGTTTATTTATTCTTTTGAATACACCGATTCACAAAACGATTCTATTAGTTTACCTGGATGCGGATTTTAACGGTCACCTATCACCCCATAGTAGCACCAGGCTCCTTTCCTTGATTTTTCGGCACTCCATCGGAAACCTAGGAAATATTAAAGCTTCTTGAAAATACAGATTAAATTGCAATTACTTCAGTCTTTCGAATTGGACTAGTCGTTCAAGGAGGAAAACCAGAGTAGTAGCAAACATGCCTGTTGGTCGAATATAAATCATATCTTGAGTTGCAATTCAGAATCGACTCGCAGTCAGTAAACAGTATGCTTATTTTATTTGAATCGTGTGCAAATTAATCCGTGGTAGTATTAAAAAAAGATTTTAATGCTTAGTCCTAAGTTCAGTAACACAATATAATCTCAAACCACAATCATGTGATACTTTGCTTGTACTTTTTAAAAACAAAAATAATATGTTCTGGTAGGATAAGAGGGTGGTAAACATAGTTGAATACACAAAATAAATGATAACAAACGGCAATCTACGATTATTGTATCCATTGTCTCAACGTCAAAGGCCAACGATCATTTCGTAAGATAAAAACTGAATCCGTTTCTTCTGATTCGTTGTACAGTGAGTTTATTGATATTGAAAAGTTTCGAATTCTTCGATACATACATGTCAGCATTAGAAGCAACCGTAAGAATTTTGTCAACGTTGTTGATCAACTTTTCATCATCAAATTTTGGACGTTCAACACAAATGAAATCAATGTTGGAACTTCAAACCTGTTCAATCGATACTTTTAGTAATAGATATATGTTTTAAAATTATAAAGGCACGAAAATTTGTCAATCGGCAATTAATTCTTTTGACACAACTGAGCAACGACATTTGACGCATTGTATCCAAAGTGAGATTGTTAACCACTACACCACAACCAGACTTTGACCTTTCACCCATACGTTTCGTCATCTGGCTGAATTTTTCGATTGAAAGTACTTTGTAACCTAGCCCTTGACCCAAGCAATAAGCACACGACGTTTATTCAACTTAGGACTAGGAATATCACAATGGGAACGGACCGCACACAGACAGATAAATAGCAGACAGGTAGATAGCAACTGGTATCTTTAAAATTGCAGTGCTTAAAAAGTTTAGTGCTATTTGTGGACATGTTTGTTTTAAACTTTGATGTTTCGATTTAATGTCACGTCTATTTCCCCTGTAAATTACATGAATATAAATACTGTAGTCTTTCATATCATATCTTGAACTGTTTATTCTCGCTATCCTCTGTTGGCACCAGGCTGATTAACGTTGTGCTGCTGGTAGGCAGAAACCTGAATGTATTAGTGAAATTGTATCAATTCTTAGTCAGGCTGAGAGGTGAAAAATAAACTTTTATAGTAATAGTAGTAAGCTTACGAAAGGAATTAGTTCTCCATAAAGAAAGGCCAAAGCGACGGCAAACCATCCGGTCACCTTAGAATAAACCATGCTTCCAAAATCACCGATTGCTTTTTCAAACTGATTGCTCTGTACCCTCCTCTGTAGTTCTCGTGAAATCAGAATGTATATACTGTGAGTGGATGTAAAATGTTTGCATCGGTAGCTAGTAACTATAATATCGCATATCACATCCTCATAATCACTTAAAATAACATCCCATCTAACAGATAGTAACAACTGCGTAATATACAAAATCGTTCCCAGTGACGTGCGACAACAAAATCAATAGAATACTTCGATGCAAATTAAGCACTCCCTATTTGCCTTTTGTTATCTAGTATTCATGAATACAAAGATACTCTTCCAATTTCGTCTTATAATTTTTACACAGATAGTTCTCATTTGTAATATATAAGTAATGTATACTTATTTTAAAAAGCTATAAATAATTTCTTGATATTGATTGTACCAGTTGGCTTCCTGGTTTAGGAATTATTTAAACGATAACGGAAATTGGTACTTTAGGACTCCTTCTGAGTTCCCTTCTGGTACATAGTTAAGGTTTTGTCATTAAACACAGCCTGTACGATTTCCCTTAATTTGTAAAACTTTATAACAAAATGTTTCTTATTGTACTTTTAGCTTGCTTCTCACCAAAGCTCATCATGGCAGGTTTATTGGCAGATGCTGACTTTGAATGCCAGCAATGAGCTCTGTGACTGGAAATGAATCACCGGTGGTGTAGTTAAAAGGTACAAAGATGTAAACAAATGGTTTATTTCCAGCAAATAGCCGATAGCTGGCATTTAACGTCAGCATCTGCCAATAAACCTGCGATGATGAGCGTTGGTGGGAAGTGAGCTCAAAAAACCATAAGAAACATTTTGATATAAAGTTTCACATTTTGTATTAAAATATTAAAAATAGTTGATATTGCTATATAATGATTACAATGCTCTGTATTTACTTTGTGCTACTGGTAAAACTGTAACGAGCCGACCCGGATGAAAAAATTATCTTCCAAAATTAACTTGTGCTGGATAGGAACCGTTGTCCATCTTTAGACATCACCGACAATCCCCGAAATATTAATTTTGTTTGTTGAAATTGTGGGTCTGCGGCCCTTGTTACGGTTTTACCAATAATTTATTCACAAAGTCTGTTGTTAAGTAGCAAAAGTTACTTTATAAAATTCTTGTTTCTGTGCGTCCGTCTGTCTGTCTCAATTTACAATAACCAACGAACTTTATTTGAATAGAAATAGAATTGACAGGATTCGTTTGTTTACCAGTGAACATTCCTTTGCTTTGGTAAGGATAATTTAGCGATTTCATAGAAACGAGATGATTGGGGTTTATACGGCCACTACTAAACAAACGTTTTCTTGATTTTCCTGTCACAAGTTTTTTACTTGGTCTGGAACTACAGATCCTCGAACGGTACTACTAAAGTACTATCATAACGGTAATTACATGTTACATTACATACAAATAGGTTATTCACATAGATTAGGTATATAATATTCATTTCAATATGAATCAATAGCACAACGAACTTACACTGAAATAATCTCAGAATAAAATTCTTACAATATAAATATAAATACATATAATAATTACGGACTATAAATCTTAAATACAATGCTGAAAGGCTTCAAATCTATGCATGATCTATACGGAATTTTCAATGCGGGCTGCTGGCTGTGAGTCTGCATCCAACATAAACATGAGCAGGGATGACAGAAGTCCAACAAACTGTTAAAAATTAAACTACATGAGCTGGTGCAATTTCTAGATTTTTCAGCTTAGTACCAATAAACATACTTACCCTCTGCACCAAACCGCCGTCTATGAACGATATTCCGGTTCCAATTCCCACAGTAGCCTGTCGGATATCATCAAGTAGAATTTGTAGTGTTCTCCCATCCACTTCTATCGGAGAAATGGGAACTGCATTATCCTTTATCCATTTCCTAGCATCGTCATTCTAAATCAAAAAATTCGTTCGGGTTTCGTCTATAATTTTAAGACCGCAACAAAAAACAACCAAGATTGTTTCTAACTTACCACATCGTTAATGATTGTACTGGAAATATAGAAGAGAAATATCATCGTAATGTCATAAAGAAACAAAACGAACGTAATCGGAGTGTGTTCCCTCATGACAACTGTTAACATAAAATACAGTAACATCAACATGTTTGTCATGTGAATGAATTTCACCAAACCAGAGAACGTCTTGTTCAGTTCCTGAGAT
>JAAXOA010003339.1:0-11639 GCA_036561885.1 Salina celebensis
AGAGCTTTCCCATTTAGACTTTATAACTTGTGTAAAAATCTTCTGGAATACCGGAGATTCATAGAACTCCTCTTTACGATCCGAAAGAACTTGGATCATTTTCGTTTTAGCTTGGTCACTCACATTTCACAACTTTTGACATAGAAGGATTTGGTGCTTGAGAGAGATGTCAATTTTTTTAGGAGGACTGTTTGGAGACAGGAGTATTTTGCAGTTTTGTCCAGAACGCACAGAAACTTGAATAGGTAAGGACTTTCCAGAGCGCACACATTTTATGGTACATTAATCAAGGTTATAAAAATTTGTGATTCCACTCTAATATATGCAGCCCATACTTATATATAATAAAATATAATTGTGTAAACCGCATTACGAAAATGTGCTTTTGATAATTATAGGTGGCGTCAAAAAGTTAACTATTTAGACATTAATATCCCTCCAGTGCAGACTTGAATAAATCCCTTGAAACGTCATCAGGGAAAACCTTCTGGAATACCTGAGAGTCGTCCAGCTCCTCTTTTTTCTCTGAAAGAACTTGGATCATTTTCCGTTTCAGCTGCTCACTCTGACTTTTCTCATCTTTTTTCTTGACAAAGTCATACACATTTATAGCTACATCCACATCAAACCATTTGGCTCGTTTCCCTTGCAACATTTTCGTCAGTGCAGTCCACAGCTGGGGCAGGTCATAAAAATCAGAGGCTTTCAGCAGCTCAAAAGCAATCACAGCCTCGCCACATGGAGAAAAGACCGAGTTGCAATAAATATATTCCAAGAATGCTTCCACAGATTCGCTTGACATCTCATCCATAGTTAGTTTGCCCTCTTGACCTTCTGTAAAGCTGGTGCTGACTGCGGCCGCAAGTCTCGCCGAACTTCCTACCATTTAACAATATTTTCTTTAATATTGATTCTGTATTTTGGTTATCTGTACTACAATACCTGCGAGGAAGACTTTATGACAAGAAAATTCCGTTCCATCCATCGATGTAAGGATAAAGTCGCAGTGTTTCTTATCCTTTAGAATTCTCGACATTTTCTCTTCAAATGGTTCTAATATTTCGGAGAACTTGACATAACTGTCAATATTAAACTCCAATCTCATCGCACACACATATTGGGTCGGATTTGCAACTGGGAGTTTTACCATTTCACTGTTATAACCAATGAAAAGCAAAGGGTCACTTGGTTTACGTTCGTTCACATCCAGGCAGAGATCTTGGAAAAGACATACATTCTCTGTTTGGTTGCGATATTGATATTACACAGTGTTTCGCATTAAAATCTTACCAAATCGAAAGAGCTTCGGTGGAATATCATCTGGTGCATTTATAGGTACCATTGCTATGATGAGCTTAGGATTCAGGGCTTCTTTCTCATTTCCAAGATAAAGAAGATCATGTGAAATTTTAAAGACATCACACATTGACCGTGCTTCCATTGTTGAAGATTTAGTCGTAGGATGTGTTATAGGATTGAGCTGTATCACTATCTTCCTGTTGGAAACAATATATGTGTGCATAAATATATATATAATGAATATACAAAGTAAAATATACAAATTGACGTACGATTCAACCTGAAGTTTTCTTTCAAGATCGGCTCTGAAATGTTCAAACAAAGTGCTATGTCCACACATGTCGTCAACGTCATCAATTACTATCGGCACGTGTAAGAAACAAGGTCCCTCCAATGGGAACTTCACTAACGCTCTTGTGGATATTGAGAATACAGTCATTGTTTTTATTTAGGTATTTTCCAAAGCTAAATCCAAATTTACTGATTCGTCAAAANTTTATTTACGTATTTTCCAAAGCTAAATCCAAATTTACTGATTCGTCAAAATATTCCTGAAAAAGATTAGAAAACAAAACAACTCGCAGCTGACAAAATACTATTGTTTAGCTGTTTTAAGAAAAAAAATCATACGGTAACATATTGCAAAGTCAGGTTGCAATTCCCACTGCTCATGAAAACAGGTTTTGAATCAGCATGAAACCTTGACGGAAACAAGCTGGTGCTAGTGGGCTTTCATGAAAACTCTGGCATGTAACAGTTAGTATTCATACGTAATGAATATCATTCCAATCTACCAATAAACAAGAGGCATTTAAAAGAAATACCCATTTTGAAGAAAGTTGTACATAATGTACAACTGTACATAAATATTATCTTGTTTTGTTTGTCATTTGTTACTATTCAAGATCATAAACTAATGTTTTGCAATCAAAGAGCTTTGCAAAGAGCTTTGCAATCATACAGCAGGATGTTGTGAATTTCGACTGAATTAGGAGATTCCACCTCATTGAATACGGTGTTATCGGATGACGAGATCCATACGTGTTCCACACGTGTAATACTTTTTGTTACAAACATTTGAAACTATTTGTTGCATTTCCGCGATGAAGTTTTTGAACAAGTTACATTCATTGAAGGCGTCCCCAGTTTACATTTTATTACGTCACTTACTTGAAATTTGTATGACTTTTAATCCAGAAGGTCGTAGAGGTCATACACACATGACTCATGACATATTTTACGACAAGTACTAACATTTACATGTGTTGTAATTCTTGCTAAGCTCTGCTCTCTAATTCCTGGAAACAGTGACAAAAACTTCGGTATGTGGCTGCAAAACTACTCACAAATACCATTTCTTTAAAACCATAATTTAAAGGTTAAGTTAAAACCAGTTTCTTATAAAAAGATGTAAATTTTAGGATTTATATTCAGTAGTTAACTGCACTTCGTAAACACACAACATGACTAGTATCCAGTTATCAGTTTGGATTGCATTAATCCTTGCTACATTCTCCCAATCTAGTCAATGTCACGACTTCGGCTGCGGAACCGGCGAATGTGATGCCCAACTTACATTTGGCTCCACTGGTAAGTCAAAATCTAACGTGCATTAAAAGCACATCAATAATTTCCATAATAGCGTTCAAATATCGTTTTATCATTAGTGGAGAAACCTGGTTCGGGAGTGTTGCTGGCTCGTATGTGCACATCAGAATGCCGGAAAGGGAGCTCCAGTTACTACTGGTGTGACGCCGATACCATTCAGATTACAATAGAAGGGTCAGAAATAGGTTGGAACGGGTGGCCCATCAGTTGGGGATGGGACTATTGTTCTCCTCAGGAAAACACGGACATCACAGGGAAGGAATGTGCTAGCAACCATGGATGTGGGAATCATGGATACGGATACAGATGGTGTTACACTAATACAGGACATACTTCATGGAACTATTGCAGCATAGAGCCGTTGACAAAAGTGAAAATGCCACGAGTTATAATTCCGTGTAACAATTTGTCAGAGAAGCGGGACAATCCCCGTTGTCTATCAACTGGTTAATAATTCCCAGTACACCGTCCCGAATTGCTGCAGGTCGCATATGTATAGAAAACATCTTTGGCATTCTAATCTAGTACTTATCCGATTGTATAATAGAACAAATGAACCGATATTCTGAATGCTTTTTTCGCATTTATATAGCCTTACTTATCAATTAATTCATGATTTTCATCCAATTTCATGTCATTACATCTGAAAAACATATTATATCGATGAACTGAATCAAAAAATCGTTTACTTTATTTGAGCAATTAACTACTGTCGCACTCAACCGATAGCTTTAAGTTGTTGTTTGCCCAAGTTACATCAGGCCAAAGAGCAATCAAACCAAATTTCGTTGAAATATGTCAGATGACAGATGAATATAAGTAGAGGAGGACATCCGCACAAAGAATCCGCCGAACCTTTACAATGCAATCTACCATGTGTATATTATGTTGTTATGTATATACTTTAGGATTATGACAAGAATGTTGTACGTATGCATGATGTAATTGTTTAGATATTCTGGGACGCCACTAGCAAATGTTTAATGTGTAAATCAATTACATAACCTGAACCGATCTATACTTACTTTACTAAAAGGCTCCTAATCCCATCAGGGATTTCCTAATGTTAAGCAACCATTCCGCTAAATATCCTTCAAATAGGCTTGAAGCGCTGTGTATAGAAACCTCATCTCTTGATAAACAATTTTGAGTATTTCACATTTCTCCAGCTCTCCCTTCCTTCCTGAAAGCACCTCACGATCGCTTTCCGGTTGGTTTGTCTGGCCAAACTCCATTTGTAACGCTTTCCAAGTAACATTTTCGCCATTCCTCCCCACAGATATTGTCATCAGTTGCATTCCTTCAGCATTTCATCATGTAAACTTTTTGGTTGAATTTGATGTAGTTTTCGATATACAAAGTTCGTTTAGCTAATATATAAGAAGAAGCAAAGTTTATGATTTAAAACTTGTTGTGAATCCTATTCAGAAATTGTTATCTGAGCTAATTCAATGCGCCATTCATTGACTTCCTGTTTTGTTCAAATAAAACACTGGGAAATCTACATCGCTAAAGATGCATATATGAAAGGGGTTAAACCTGGTTTTAGCTTTTGCATTTTTATGTCGTTTGGAATTTTGGATGAACATATCTGGTTTACCTAACCGTTAATACTTTATAACACTGCTAGTTAAGCAGTACTCATCTCTCACTCTAAATTAAACGTTTAAAATGTAAGTAACAGGTAGTTTGTTGAGTAAAATTTACTAATTTAAGTTCTAGAAATTCGTCGAAGATGAAGTTTAGCCGTTCACTTATATGATAAAGAATCTTCCGATCAATTTTTGTTTCAAATATGCATTGCCTGCGAAAGACCTGGAAAACATCCATGCTGCTAGTATTCCGAAATTGATATCCCACCACGAATGCTTAGCCATGTTACAATTACATTCCGTAATTGTCTAAACTTCTGGTATGACTGTGTATTAACATTTTAATGAGAAATTGTACAATGTTTTTCCGTATTATACTTTGTGTTTATTGAATTCAAAGGGTGTACAGGCAATCAGAACCAATGATTAAGAAGGGAGAGGAATATTGTGTCTCGTAAAACGAATTTTTCAGGTATTTAGTAGTCGTCTCCACCTCCACCTCCACCGCCTCCACCACCACCGCCGCCACCTCCTCCTCCACCACCACGCCTCCACCACCTCCAGCGTACCCACCGGGAGCTCCAGGAGCACCTTGCGCGTTAGCCATGGAGGCCAAGAGGGCGAGCCCACAGGTGACGAAAAATATCTTCAAGTTCATTGCTGCGACAAGAAACGCTGAATAAGAACTGCGATCTTACAACCTACATCTTTAATTGCCTGTTTGTTAGTTAATTTAAATGAGATAAATGACGTGCACAGTCTTTGTCTACGAACGTCACCAAAGTCTTTGTTTTGTTGTCTTACGCAAATACAGCTTAAAAAGCTTCCTGGTCGGTTTTACCACGTCATAGTAGAACACAATATGTGGTATAGCAGTTTGTTTGATTGTTTTATTTACACAGTGTCTATCGACGTGATAAAAATGGCATTGATAACATCTCAATTGGCCCTAAGAACAACAAAATTAAAAACAAATAAGAATGATGACGTTTTTGTCACTATGTATGAAGCTTGCATGGTGGGAAGTTTACAAATTGCAGTTTAAAGATATATTAAAGTTTAAAGACATATTAGGATTTTTGATGTTTGGGACTACCCACGTTCTCATACCCATGTTCCCGAGTTCTGAATACGTCGACTGTCGACTACAGAATTGGCCAGCAGCATGAGGCTTTTTATAATGTCTGATATCATAGTATGTTAATATTCTCTGATAGTCTTGGTTTGTGTATTATTATTACGACAAAATTTGTGGATGTTTAATATTAGAAATGTCATTATTTCTTCTTCTAAAATATATCCTTAAGTGTATTTGTACATTGTGCGAAACCGAAGCATGAATTATATGGGTATGGCATGGCTAAAATGTCATGAACCCCATTTGGTCAATATCTTATAATATTGAATTGCGCCAATTCGCGATGTTGCGGTAGCACTGTTCAGAAGTGTTTAATTGTAGAGACATGTTGGAGTCATTCTTTAGATCATTAAAATAATTTCGTCGCCATTAAGCTATTTTTGTTACCATTATGTGTGAATTACTAATTCAGTACTGATTTCTCAACTGTTAAATTTTGTTGGCTTTATTTCTACTTCTTCTTGGGAACAGAAAGGACACGAACTCATTCATTGTGTTTGGTTACTTTTCGTTGCAGACCTATTTGCAGACTAAATTTGCGGCGTACGTATTTCGTAACCACATTTTTATGTGTCAATATACTTTACTTTGAACCCAGAAGGTTATACGGGTCACACTCATGCGAAAAATTATACGATTTGATATCGGTCATTCATTCTTGGTAAACACGACTGCTCTGTTCTATGAAAAAAATGACGATAACTTTCTCAGCAACATTATTCGCAGAGAGCTACATACTTAAGCCTGTATTGTGACCTTCAGTGCAGGAAAAGGTTACATGCGTCCTTTGTCGCCATTGCATAATAGTAAGATACGAGAAAATCTTCGAGAAAATCGAGAAAATAGAAGTTTCTTTCAGTTTCAAGCTACAGTACAGTTCACAGATTTTCAGACATGCGAAGCATCCAGTTCACGATTCCACCTGTATTACCACTTTCAATATTCGTTTAATCAAATCAAGGTCACAGCCCGTTAGAATATGATCATGAAGTAAAATAAGAGTAGGGTTAATGTACTTGCAGATCAACTCATCCGTGTAAAAATTTGGTACCTGTACCGGTGGATTTTTTCAGATGTTGGAGGGCCCATAAAAATCAAGTTAAATTGGTATATGTAAGTAGTGTGACGATGACCCACCGACTGGAGAATACTAGGAAAGATCGAATTCCGGTTGCTTATCGCAAGAGTATTGATTTACAGATGAATCAAATGAATCGGCATTTTGTGCTTAGATGCTAAATAGGTTGTTAACCCACATTGAACCTTGGGTCCTGGCCTTACTCTATCCTCTGAGGGGTGTGCAAATATTTCTTCAAACAATCGATTAAAACTCTTCGTACATTTCCAGGAAATTGCTTATTGCTTGTAATAGTAATTATATGTAATGAATAATAATTTAACTGATGTATGTAATAGAATAAAGCTGTTAAAAACAGCTACAAAGACGTAGCTTAACGTTAGCACTGAATGTGTCAGTAATAGTATGATGGAAACTCAAAAGAATGAAAAGTTATATTATAACATTTACCGTAAAAATTGATGTGACGAAAGTTAAATTTGGAATGACACCTTCAGAATTGACATCGTCAACCCAAACATATGCCATTAGGCAGCCCTAGCCGAGCCCTTTGCAACGATATGGCCCAAGCCATGTAAAAATACATGTGACGCAAGTTAGGACCTGATGGGGCACCTTAAAAGTTGACGTAGAAACATGAAAAGCGATAGGCATGTATCTTTCTCTCGGGCAAAGGGATGGACCTGCCAAATTAGGTTGGAATCGATCAAACAGTACGACTTGTAGAGCACCTCCGAGCACGACATACGGAGAACCATACGCAATTTAATGAACTAGCTGAACAAAGTTCACCTTCGTAATGAATGAACGAAATATTTGTGTAAGGATGATAAGTATTTAGAGCGTTTAGATAAAAAATGTATGTATGTATATTTTATTATCTGGGTGTTTAAACTCTTGGTTTATTGCACAGTTCATATTCCAGACGACCTATGAGGCTTTCTATTCAACTGAGGGAAATGCCTTGTTAAAGTAAGTTTGATAATATTCTCTAAGCTTTTGTTTGTATTCGTCACTGTCCTTGTATTTTCTCAGGTATGGATATTCCTCCTCCAAAGTTTCGCAGTTATAATTATTGGTGTTTGGAATCCACAAAATAATACCATCCGCCCAGCGGCGCGGTTGATCGTCAGTACTCCATGGCCTGTCATATATATGGCGCTTCGTGGAATCCCATCGCGTGTATGCGTGCGGTTTGCATTTGCCCCAGGTAATGCCAGGTAATCTTGCTCTTATAAAATTGCTCTTATAATCTTCAATCAGGTTCCGCATTTGAGCCAGATTACGATCATTTGCCAATTTCATACTGGGGTCCAACGTGCTTGCCATTGTGTTCAGAGCCGAAAATATGTTTGCAATCTTAATGAACCACGACATACTCACAAGTGGATACCGGTAGAACAAATGATTCTTGTTTTTGAAGAGCTCAAAGAGATACTCGGAACGGCGTAGTGCGTAAACAATCTCTGGGTGAAGTTGTGCTGCCGTTAATCTTCTGTCCTTCATTCGTGTCATTGAGTTTCTTATTGTTACGATCTCGGCGTTGTAGTGATGAATGTCATTTTCCAGAATGGATTCGTGAATTTTGGCACTAAGGAATGCGCTGTTAACTCCTGAAAAGTCGGTCGATGACAGCAATGTTACAATGGCAGCCAGAATAGGACCAACCACCGGAACCATCCCTGCAGGTGCGGATACAAGAATTCCAGCACCTGTTTGTAATTGTAAACTTTCGGCTTGTAAATTTAGAGACTCGGTAACGGAGTTTACTCCAGGGAATATTCCGGTTGCTTCCACCATGGGTCCAAGACAAGCTAAAAGAGAAAATATTCAGTAGTTCAGTGAGTTGTTTGTGTGTCTCAGTTACACCGTGTACTAGTACGCTAACAAGGAAGGTACCTCAAGTGTAAGTCGAACTATCGACAGTGACCACTTTACGGATATCATTTACACCCCTTAGATCCCATATCCGGTGATTGTTTTCTGCAAAAGTATGATGGACAAGTTTTATCTCACATTGGAATACACACTTACACGCTTGCGCGTGCCATTGATGATTGACGGATAAACAATTGAGCATCTTTATAATAATTTCTTCAAGTTCGTATTTTCATGGTTTTATGTGGAGAATTAATAAAGTCAACTCAGGATTCATGTAAAATGTTCAAATTAACAACTAAACTTTAAATTTAAGTTTGTGAAGATGAGCTGGTAGGTGTATCTAGGGTTCGCAAATTTTAATTTCCAGCGTTTTTGTTGCGTGCAAGGAAAAATTCTAATAAATTTCTATGAACTTCACTTTCATCCATCTTCCAAAATTGCATGGAAAGAAATGAAATTTTGGAAATTTACGGCAATTTAACGAAATTAAAAGCAATTTATGGAAAATTAACATATTGATGAGATATCTGCAACAATGGTTATATATACACTTACGCATTCATGAAAAATCACACAAAATCAAGATTATAGGCCAAATTTTATTCACAAAATTTATCCACAGAATGTGCACGTCTGTCCTGTCAGTCACTTTTAAATACTATGTGGTAAGCGTGGTTCCTTAGTTGTTGTTTTGGACAGTTTTATAATAATTTACATCTAGAAGTCTCATTCTACAATGGACTAAACCAAGATTAAACCATAAAGCATTAATAAAATAACATTAATTTGGCCTACTTGCATGGATCCACATTCCGTTCAATCAAAACTCATCCAAATTGTTGTGAAAGCAAGAGCTGAAAATTTCGCACTTTATAGAAAAAATGCATTTGTTTGCTTTGACAAACATCAGAATTGCAGTTAAACTTGAAACTACTTTCTATGTAAGAGAGCACTAACAACTGCAGCAACAAATTGTGCAATTTTGCATAAAACAAAGTGCTAATATAGGATACTTCATGCTAAAAATTTATTTCTTTCAGGAAAGTTTTGGAAAGAAAAAAATGAAATTTAAGGAAAAATTTCCCGATTCTGAAAGTTTATTTCTTGTGGAAATTTTCGTTGCATAGCTAGTGCAAAATTGCGGAAAATTTCCTTCCTGCCAACCCTAGGTGTATCATAGTGGTCTGATGCAAGGGTCAAGGGTGCTGTTTTTTTTAAATAACCTGGATTAGCTATGTTTATACTGTCCGCTTGAATTAATCGAGTCTTAGCATCGATTTCAAAGATATTTGAAAGATTTAAACTGCTTATGCATATTGCATATTGTTTCACTGTCTGCTATCAATGGCACAGGTGTACGTGGGTATGTAAGCCTGGCTAAGGGACAAACTTTGGTCGCACCACGTTTGGAGAAATATTTCCCCAGATAGGGATCTAAATGACATCCCTAAAGTGATCACTGTCCCAGGTTCGACTTACACTTGGGGTCCCTACCTTGTAAGATATGTCTGCCTTTCGGTTACATTTTACAATACAGGCTGGACAAGAGCAAACAAACATGGTTTAATGCAAATATAGTTCTAGTAGTAAATTCTACAAATAAACTAATTTACTCGAAGTCACGGCAGATTTACACAATTAACTGACAAATTTTCGGTTGTCTGTGCTTCTCTTGAAACTATGTATAAAACTCACAATCAGCTAAACTTGTGTCATGCGAAGGAATAACACCTCCCTTTTTGCCAAATTTAGAGCCCAAAATAAGTACAATCATTCGGAAACTATATGTCTATAAACGTTATTATTTCTACGTAAGGGTTGTCCCTATTTTTGGGCCCTTAATTCTTTAAATCGAAGGACGACCTTCGTCGGCTGGAAACAAATTTATTTGAGTTCATACCTATTTTTCTGAAAAACATAAATATTTCCGTACAATGTATAAATCTGCCATGACAAGCCGATATCGACGAGAATATAATATAATGTTACCTGGTGAGTTGCCCATGCTACTATTTAGAAAAGACTTGACTCCGTTTGTTACAATTCTTTATCACATACCGACAAACTGGTAACTACAATCGTTGCAAAATGAAACTTGCTATTTATACTGATCGCCATCCTCACAGGAATTCTAAGATGGTTTTAGCAACCTGATTTCGGTGAAAAGGAACGGGGTACACAGACCTCATGAACAGGTTCAAGGGTCGACATGAACATGAAAAGCTCCAAGATATAACCAATGAAACATCGAGCAATGGATACACAGTAGAGTACAAGGAGGGGATCCTGTCGAACATATTAAATCATTTCTAATCTTAAAAAGTCAAGAAGTCCAGAAGTTTATTAGTCCAGAAGAGTTTATTGAGGTCATACACGCGCAGAATAAAACATTCTACGTCGTAATTCATGCTAAACTCGGTTCTCTAATTCTTGGAAACAGTGACGACAATGACAGTATCAAGTTATATATTTAATGTTGAGATATACTCACAAATATTTTAAGAGGTTGTCTCTATTCCGAGGAAAACTTCGTGTGATTTCAACTAGTGAAATATAAATAATGCGAGCAAATTTGTCTTTCCAGCATTCAGTCGGAACCTGTGCTTCGCAAGCACAAAAATGGCCGGCGTCCAGTTATTTTTTCGAAATGTTTTAGCATTTGCGCTCTTTGTTCAGTCCATTCAAGGTCACAACTTAGGTTGTAGTACGGGTGAATGTGAGGGTGAACTAATCCTGGGTATCTCCGGTAAGCTAACATTATACGTGCAGAATATACAAATTCAAACTTTATGATTCGTCTTAACCGTGTGGAGAAACAAGATACACTTTTCTTTGGTAACTACGATTTTCCATAACAATCAAAGTGCCATTTTCCATATTCAACTACTGAGTTGACTTCCGAGTATTTTTTATTGCCTGCAATGAAGCTAAAATTGAAATATATCAGCATTTTCATATAGCTCTATCCTTTAGTTCAAGTTTTGTGTCACCAAATCCTTAAAAAAATGTGCTATTGCTAAAAATCTTCTTTTCCAGTCCACGG
>JAAXOA010003340.1:0-11637 GCA_036561885.1 Salina celebensis
AAGAAAGAAAGCAACTTTCACCTAGTGATCATACAAAATACAGCATGTTTTTGGTTCTGAAACGAACGTTTATATTGGATTCTACCAGACACATTTTCTCTTCACATCTTGACCAAGTATCCAAGTAAAAGTCAACCAGGATGCTAGTGGTTTTTCTTGATACGGAAAGAAAGGAAGGAAAGTCTTCATGAATATTTATCTCAGACTGAAGAATGGGTAAACAGAATGAAAAATTACTTTTGAATACAGAATCATGTTTACTAACTCGTTGGCTCCTCAGTAAAGTTTAAATCGCTTAGCCTTTCTTGATCGAGGAAGTAGGCTTTTAGGATTAAATGTGCATTTAACATTTTTTGATTTCGTGGGCTTACTACTACAGCTACAAGAAGTTTCTCTTATGCAGTTGAGAATATCCTGCAGCAATTAAACAACTCGTTGTTTTAAAATAATTTTAAGACTTTTATTTTAAAAACTGGATTATGAGATTAGAGAGGGAAATATGTTAAGAATGATGTAAGCATGAGAAAACTTTCATATAAAACACACCGGTGCTAGTGCTCAATATGTATAAAATTGTACTGGATTGGTTCCTGCATTAAACGTCATTCACCAAACGTTGTTTGCAGAACACGTTGAGGTCCATAAAAACTGCACCTTTTGAGTTAAAGCCTGCAAAAACCATTGGACCAACGCTCAAAATTATAAACTAGCGTGGACACCTTTTATAAACACGTCATGTAATTTATTCTAAACACACGTGTCGTAAAAGTGTTTTATGTTCGTACAACATTCAAGACTGATCGCTTTGATAAATTTTTCAAAGTTCCTCTTGCAAAACGTGCCTGCATTCCATTTTCTTTTGTGTTGACGTCGGCAAGTTGTCCACACTCAACACAAAATCGTACCCCATCATCATATCGTCACCAGAGTCCTAACAGAATAACGAAACGACCACTCATAAACTCGACGTGTCGACAAAATTCTGTCTGCTGCGTTTGTATTTCGAAGAGAAAAACCGATTATGCTAAAGTATCTTAACACTGTTTATCGCTAATGCCTGCATGGCTTCTGGCTTGTGTCAAGCCTCCTCAACGTCCGCGTAAAACGCTTCCAAACCAGAATGAAAGTTGGTCATGTTCATGTAAGTGACGATGATGGTTTTCATAGTGGTAGAATCTTTTGGTGACAGTTTAATACTTGCTTTAATATAATGTTATTAGCAATTTCCTTTTCGTTTTATCATATCAGAAGTGCATAATACACATAATGATATTACTCCAAATGTGCTTTGGTGTTCATCAAGCTACTTCTCGAAGCACCAGTAATGTCGCGCCAAACCAATACCGATTTTCTTTCTCATATATCATAGTAACACATTGAGTTTTTCTGCGATAGAAAATCTATTTAGGCATAGTTTTCACACATAAACTATGTCGCTCCACTTTCATTTCGTCATTCTTATTAAACCAGCTCAGCATTGAGAGAAAGGTTAAGAATTTTCATGTGCGTTATGGGATATAGTTTGGCAATGAACTATAACTATGTCGCTCCACTTTCATTTCGTCATTCTTATTAAACCAGCTCAGCATTGAGAGAAAGGTTAAGAATTTTCATGTGCGTTATGGGATATAGTTTGGCAATGAGTTAGGTGCGGATTACTACTTTTGAAAGTGTCTATGTGTTAAGGTGTGTACCGGGTTTTTGATGGACGAGTATCAGGCCACGGGTAATGGTAAAACATGGGTTTGGGAAAAAGTAGTATCAAGTGTTTGATTATAGACGAAGGCCAGAGCAATGTGGCATTGGGTAATAATATTATATTGCGGGTTTAATGCAAAAATATGTGATAGCGATGAGCTCAATGCTCGTTCAACCAGAAACTTGCAACTTTTTTTCTCTATTGCTTTTTCTCATTGTCAATAGCGAATTTTGTTGGCAGTAGAGCGCTTGTTTCTTTCATAAACAACGAGTGAAACAAGGTGATGACGGAATAGATGGAGGTGTTCTGGCTGTTGCGGGAAAGTTTTTTAATAGACTTGCTTTGCATGTATACAACAGTCAAACACTAAACAAAAACCGAAAGGAAGCCAATGTAGGTTGTAACTTTTGCTGTTTGCGTAGAAAAACTAATGAAATAAGAGTGAAAACAGATATAATTTTTTTTCAAAAGTCATTAATAGTGATTTTTTTGTTTACTTTCAGGTGGATGTGAAAGGTCCAAGTGAGGCTCTACAAGCAAATAAACAAACCGAATCCAAATTTCACTTTCAGAGTGGCTCGTCCACTTTGCGGTGATGTTTCAAGCTTACCCCAGTGCTCGTTTGGCAAGTGAACGACAAACAGAATTGAGCTGATAGTACAAATCCTGAATTATTATAAAAAAGTCTCACTTTGGTCTTTGGATAGACTATGAACTTTTCTGATTGACTTCTCACACAGAAACATTTGTTTGGTCACCACTCTGACATCGTTCTGATCTTTATCCTCAAAGCGAAAGCTTAAAAAGGAGCTTTATTCTATAAAAAAGCTAGTTTCAAATCAAATCCACTCAGATAAAGATACTCTCATGTGAGACACAATTGAGTTTGGAGGAGTCATCAAATAAGACCCCGTATAGTGACTTCTTCCCATTAAAAACGCAATTCCAGCAAAACGCTTTAACTGTTCGAGATACATTCAAGCTGAACCTTTTTTCCTGAAATTGAGGCATTATTCTGGGTTCTTTGTGGTGGTAGCTCAACAATAAGAATCCTCTGTACAAGAGATCCAAGGATGGTTCCAGTGTTTTCCAAGATCTGTCAGGCGAACTCGGTACTTTCTCTTTGAAAATTTCGCTCACGCATCAACTTTCCGCTTCATACTTTCAATTCCTATCACATCTATAAAAAGACAATATTCCTTGCGAGGAAGAAAATAAGAAGTCAGGCGTACTCGGTACTTTCTCTTTGAAAATTTCGCTCACGCATCAACTTTCCGCTTCATACTTTCAATTCCTATCACATCTATAAAAAGACAATATTCCTTGCGAGGAAGAAAATAAGAGTTTGAAGTGGAAAGGAAATTGAAATCTGATCGCAATTTTTACCTATACCGCTGTGGAAAATCTTTGTGCAAAACAACACTCCCTAAGTGGCTCCTTTTTTCTCCTCCTTAGTGAATAACTAAGTTTTCCTTTGTGTTCATTTTCTCAAGTAGTTTGGAGATACAAAAAGGAGTGTACAAAAGATACACAAAGAGCTTGCTAAAAATCTACTTGTGAAAGACACCTAGAGAGTAACAGGAAAAAGGATGGCTCCTTCAGAAATCCCTACGGAAGCGAATGTTAATAGGAGCACTCCACGTAGCAGATATTTGTCTGCCTCTTCAGTGACGCCGTCGTCAGCACCTTTGTCATCTTTATCATCAAAGAACATGACAGAACAAAAGGAAGGTAAAAACCGGAAAACACTTTTTTTATGTTACCACACGCCCCATGACTGAACATGTGTGTTGATAGATATACACGCGTTTGCTTAGGTGGCTCATGTCTACATGAAAAAGATTCAAATTACAGTCAGATGGCATGGCACGAAATTTCGTGCCTAGGCACCAAATTTCGTTTCACCCCAAAGGCACCAAAAAATATGAAGCATTTGATGTAGACCAATTATCTTTATTTTGCTTGTGGGTGTACTCTGTTAATGAAAATTGTTATGCTAGGAGTCCTGCACAGGATGGGATTACAACATGAGTTCACCCGGAATGAGAGATAGGACAGAAAAGAGTGCTTTGAAAATGAAAGGACATTAAATTTGAAGAGAGGATTGTAGTTGGGAATTAAACAAGATATAGTGAAAAATATAAAGAATAATTAGTGTAATGTCTTTCAGTCCAGGGGATTCACGCGTCAGATTCTTTTGTAGACAGTATGACAGTTATGAGTACTGAGGGTATTATCATTATATTCCATTACTGCGATACTGTCTGTTAGGATTTTTTTAAAGTCTCAAGCATTGTTTTGTTTTATGTGAAGAGTGAAAATTGAGGTGAAAATTTAAGCTCTTTATTCCAAGCTGCTAAGCCGGTGTTTTACATGAATATGCACGTGTCCATTGATAAAATTAATCTTCGTCTGGAAAATTTTCAACAGTATTCCCCAGAGAAAGTCCCTGGCATTGCAGCCATAGTCCAATCACATGATGAATATGTTCAAAATGAGCATATGGAGTGAATATCGGTGATAGCAAATAAAAATGTCTGTTTCATCACCAGGTTTTCGTGGTAGAGTTTGGAATTTGAGCTACTCTGATCGCCAACGGATTATAAATAGTTTATCAATGTCAGTTTACTTTCACCGCTTGATAAGCAAGGAACAAAAGAAGAGTCTGTTGAATAGCAGTGGCAGCCGAACATTGCGACTGCGGCCGTATTCAAACCTAAGTATGTATCAATTTACAAAAGACAACTACGCGTAGTGAAAGTAATTGGAGAAACTAGAATGTATTCAAGTATACCACTTCACAATCCTACCTTATCGCGTATTTTTAGAGGAAATTACATGTCAGTAATGTATAATACTAAAACCTTGTTTTTTGCATCTAAATTCTGATAACTGTAATGGCGTACTTTCCCCAGAAATGTTAACAGTTCAAAATAGCTGTTGAGTATTGGAGTACATTAGCCCTTTTAAAGTATGAATTCCATAGGCGCACCATTTGATGAGCTTAATTATATGTTTTCCATGTTTTAATTGTTGATGTTGTTTTTATCTACACAGCACCAGGAAATGATGACGGCACACATAGAGAAGGAAAAGTTGACAGTGAAACGCCAATGGGAGATAGTCCTATAGAACCAGGGATGGAAAATTACTGGAGTAATCATCCCAACGATGACGACCACAATACAAGTGTAGAGGATCGCCATAAAGTCGGAGATTCAGGGGAAATTGTTGATCCAGCAGGAGAACGGCATCCCCCACCAAAACCCATTTTTCAGAGGCGACCTCGTAACAAAAGTAGTGCGGGATACGCTCCAGATAATAATTACAATGGTAGCATGATTAAAGAAGTTAAACATGCAAAAGCGGAAATTTTATCACCAAATGGAGTAAGAGATAGAGGAGGAGGTGGCAGAAACGGAGATTCTAGTCAACTACCTGGAGAGACCCAGCTTTTTTCTCAAAACCCAGGAAGTAGGCCAAGTGGCCAATATCAAATGCCGCCAGGTTACACAAGTATGAACAACGGGGCTAATGGTAATGGTAATTATCCCAATGGAGTTTACATGCCGAATGGTATATCATCTCCGCAACCGCATCATTACAATACAAACGGCCACCCTCCTTACATGTACCAGCCATACCCGCCAGGTCAACCTGGACCTGGATACTATCCCCATTATAACCATGATCAATACGGGCCCAACGTGATTGACACTAACTCAACTTCCGATGGGTCGTTGGGTGTGAGAGGGGAAGAGATTGGGATTGTTCTTGTGGTTCTGCTTCTTTGGGTTGGAGCTATTGTCCTGTTTTTCAACCGATGGGGGAAAATTAGAATGTTGGAACCTTATCAACCAAAGTTTTGTGAAAATCATAGACCGAGTTGTCCAATGGCGGAAGTGACAGCTATAAATACTATTCCAGTATGTAGAGAGGTAAGTCGGCCGATCATTTAGTTATCAAACATAAACATTCCTGGTTTTGTTTACTTACCTTTTGGCTTTCTTTTTTGTCGCTTTATAATATTTACTTTGTTTGGGAAATAGTTTTTGAATAGGGTTCTGTAAACACAAATTCAGTAAGGTGCTTGAGAACAGTATTTTGTAAGGAGTGAAAATATATTTTCTCAAATATATGAGAAATATGTATTTTTATAGTATCAAATTTGGCATGAAGAGCTTAGAATTTTCCACGTGTAAACACATAAATAGGTAACAATTCAGCTAAAATGTATTCTCATTGGTAGACGATCAATAACTTAAATGATGCATGGAGTAACAGTTCATGAAAGATAGCATAAGCATTGACAGGGGCAGGTTTTGTATGACGGGCGTGGGGCGGAAGACTATGAAGGCAGGTCAACCGTAAAGAATGATTTTTGTATAGACACTCATCAAAAAGGTTAACTTTATTCAACAAAGCCATCGAGATGGAAATGTCCTCTCTACCGTGGTGTCATGCTATAAACCGACAAAAGAAATATCCGAAGCAATTTTTAATGAGGAACACCTTCTTATTCATATACAAGTGTAGTAATGTCGTTAGTATGACTTTGGTGTGCAAACTTCTAGATCTAGGGCTCTCGATAAAATGTCGATGCCAATGGAATACATAATGGTTGAATGACATTCCATAGCAGTCTATATAAAGTCTCTGTGCGAGCGAAAACTGTGAATATACATTCGTAGGTATTTTGGTATTGATATAAAAAGCGGCACAACAGGCATGGCTGTATAATAATCCTTGTTTGAACATAACGAGCTCAGGCCTGATGCGTAAATAACATTGAAAGTTAAGGTCAAAGTCTTGCGCGTCACTAAGATCTGAATCTACTTGGATTGTTTTGAGTATTCCATATAATGATTGCCGTGGGCAAGAGCGTAAAAAATTCAATAACATACAAATGAGATGAAAGGACCTGGTTAGATTAAATTTTGAAACTGTTTCTGAATGAAAAACGTGCAAAAAAATCTACAACTTTGTATGCACACAACGTTTCCCTAAAGTAAGCAATGTTTTCTTTGTTTAATAGTAACAACACTTTCCTTCTTATACAATCTGCCCTTTCCAAACATTATTTCGGAACCAAAAGTCGTAGAGAAAGTAAAGAGTGGCATAACCTGCTGGAATGAAAAAAAGATAATGGTGAAAGGGAAATCCTAAAGTGTGTGAAAACGAGCAAACATTTTAAATTACTTCAACACCTTTATCTATAGTAAAAATTTCATAGCCTTTATGCTACTAGGCTTTGGCGCTGGCCCTTCGTAAAGTCAATTGAAAACCAGAAACCGGCGGCACCTATAACGTTGGCTTTCTATTCCCAAAACAATGTGTATGCATCATTTATGAAATTTTTAAGTGGACACAGGTGGTAAATCCGTTCACTTCGGTGCCCACTCCACCAGGCTAAAAGTAAAGTATCCTTAAATATTTTGTCTCTTATGAACTCTGGGCTTTATACGTTTTACGTAACATCATGCAGCTCTATACGCTAGATGCCCTGAACTTACCAAATCAATACTGTTATTGTTTACCCTGAAAGCAGGCTTTTTACTGCTTTCTTCTCCTATACGATGACTCCACTTTATGCGTCTTTTTCATTAAATGAAAGTCACGTAAAGCGAATTTCAAAGTTTACTAGGTACGCTCATCTTATTAACTTTTTTCCTTAAAAACCATGAGTTTTCACTCTGAGTAGGCACTACTTTTTGTTTGCCTTCTGCACATCTCCTAATCTGATGCCGACTGCGAATAAAAGTCAAGTTCAACTATTTCCTTCTCATCTTAGAACATCGGATTCAAAAATCTCAAACGGCTCAAGTTTGGTAATAAAAGTTCGTACGCAAAACCCTGCATGAGCTTCTTTTTTATACAAACAACTTTTCTATTTGTCGTTGTCATTTTCGTTTGCCACATGTGAACGAGCTATTCGGTTTAGGCCTGTCGGCTATGGAATTTGTGATGGCTCTCAAAAATGATAGTTACTGATGCAGTTTTCGTGCAAAATCGTTTCTCCGTCATTACTGTGCAGTCACAGGATAACCAGATTTTGTTTGTAATTTATTCATAACAATAGTGAAAGCAGGCTTTCGCATCAAGTGAGCTTTCTTATTCGATCATGTTGTGTTGGAATGGGTTGTTTTACTGAATTGGGTTTGGGTCGGCGCATCTAACGTTGTGACAAGAGATATATTCATGTATCGTTGCGACCAAAAATGGGGCTACCATATTGGCACATTCAGCGCTGTTTCTTTCATATAAATTGAACTCTATTTTATATGTCATAGTCCTGGAGCAGTTGTGCTATAAAGCTAATACCATAGACTTTATGCAGAGATTGTGTAGTATTCAACAATATTATGCAGCCAGAGACAATAAATACATAAAATACTCAAGAGCACATACCGAATACTGATAACAATTTTATTTATTCATTCTGTTTCAGAAAGAAACTTTCTAGAAGATAAATTATCGACGCAAATAGTTGCATGCATGCCAAAAACCCGATTCAGAAAAATTCGACCGCATTCAACATTTGCATTAGAAAATGATTTGAGGATAATAATTTTTCGTGCAAACAGACCACACAGAAATATAATGTTTTCAGATAGTGTTTTTTGGCTAAAAAACGGACCATTGTACAAGTTTTTGGTACAGGCAGATTAAAACCATCGTGGTTGGCGAGGTCATGTTGTAATCATGAAGTTCTTGGCATTCAGCGATTACTTGCAACCGCTACTGCTGCTTTCATAAAGTTTTCCAAATAATTGCGATGCATGCGATGAAATGTTATGCAAACTACGTGTATTTATGACTGTCTCCATATTAAAATGGTATTTTTTTGGGTTTTTTTATTATCTAGAGAGCATTCTCGAAATTCAACCTAAGTACAGAAATGCTAAATGTGAATGGATCACCCCATTTTGTGAAATGCAATTATCATGGCGTTCCCTCCGCTGACCCGGCGCCAGGTTTTAGTGGTTTTGCTGCGAATGGTCATCCTGGTGGTCTTATGATTCCAGGAGCTGGATTTCCTGGCGGTGGAAGCACTGGAATGTTGAGCAGCCGGAGGAATTCCATGATGGTCATGATGAACCACAACCATCTTCAACATTATCAGCAGCATCGTCCCAGGCAAAACTCGGTTTTTGTCACGTCCCCGGTTTCGCAAGTTAGTTTTTATGGGAGTGACACGACGCTGAAGAGCTCTTCGAGAAAAACTAAGTCTGCTGTGGATCTACCTACGCTTGTCCTCTCTGGCGAGTTTGACCAGGCGATACGAAATTCTAAAACTTCGATAACACAACTGTAGCTGATAGAATCTCATATGTGGATATGAAGCGGAGGAATAAGAGAATGAAAGGACAATGATTTCAATATATTTTTCATATCTTTCTCTAAGTTTTAATTGTACTGATTTTGGGAAGATGACAGATAAGCTACTTCTACAATGCAAAGATGTTTGTATTTAAAATATATTTCTTTATAAGTTCCTCGTAATGTCATACATCGTAAGTATCTAACATAAATTTAGCTTGCATCCCAAGAATCCTGGATGGCCTTTGCGGATTTAAGTGTTTACGATTGATTTGTCCATAAAACAGCAAGGTTTGAGCATGCCAAAAAGTAGGACTTAAAACAGTTAGGTTTAGAAGAGATTTTTTTATACTATACCGCGTAGGATATTTAAAATAGCCAGGTCGCACCATTAGCCCGTGTATGGAATAGTTTCTAATCTACTAGAGGCCGAAGGTTCTTGAAGCCATAGTATCTCTGTTATGTATGTATATCTTCAATCTTTGAACGTTATGCATAAGATTTTGTTCTAGAAAACAATTAAACTTGAAATGATTTTATATGAGGGAACTCGTAAATTGTTGATTCATGAATGTGCTTGTGACATATTCCTGTTTCTTTCATCTCAATTCAAACAATCTTCTATACAATTTTTGTTTACGTAAATTTTACTTCTGATATAAAATGGTGCCAAACTATTAAGATGATGTGTGAAAGTCCACAAATAATATTTTGCATATATCACATAATGCAATCTAAATGCATATAGAGAATAGCGTGTATTCGGTTGAGACTTACATTTTTGCAAGGATTGCACAAGATGGAAATGAAGTTATTTAACTAATATTGGGACAGTTTAGCCAGAATAAAGGAAAACAAGATCCCCGAGTTGCGTACCTGTTTCTTATAGTATATAAGCTAAATGGCGACACAAATTGTAGCGTCTTTTTCAAATCATCATTTTTAAGATTGTCAGATATCATTTTGAAATGACTTCCAGTAAAACCTACATTCGGAATAATGCATATGAAATGTATGCTAACAAAATGGCATTTCTCTCTGCCTTCCACATTATATAAACTTTACTAACAAAACTACAAAGATCTCTCTACTGTCTCTCTGGTAAATGGTTATCAATAAATCCAAGAAAGTGCGTACAGATAACCAAAATGAGCAGTTTAAACAGACAAGTTTTGCAAGGGAGGATACAACAAACATTATAAATACAATTAAATGTAAATCAACATTGAATAGAACTTGAAATAGGTTTTTGTTGAAAAGAAAGTTAGGCGGTCTGTGTCTTCTGTTCTCTCCGTTCCCGTTTGGGACGTAACATTGAAACTTGTCGACAACATCGTCGAGTATATAATATTTGACCGGTGTTTTGTTCTATGTATAAAAATATCAGTTTTTGTATCTACAAGCACTAAATACTAAATATTTTCTGTACTACTGTATATAAACGGTTCAAATAACCAAAACGTGATTTTTATGTAAACACACTCACAATCGCATATAAATCCAGATTACTTTTGACTGCTATTTAAGAGAATATCCGTGAATATGTTATATTCAAGTTGTGTATCACTAGTTTGTTTAGCACGTGAATGCTTGCTCTACTTTTAGATTTAAAGCCCTTTCGCAACACTATCAAAATATATAAAGTACAAGTGCGTCTAATGTAAAATTACAAAAAAGTACCTAAATTACAAGCTTTCCTGTATGCGCTAGAGACAGATAGTAGTTAGCAGTTAGTGAATAGTTTTGAAATGTTATTGAAAAAAAAAAAGATTTACGAGCTCTATTGTTTTCAACGATTATCGTAATTTGTTACAAAATCTATGTGCAAAGAAATAAAAAAAGAGAAAGCTAAAATTCTTGACTACTTTCACTTGTTCTTTCACTAGCTTCGATACATGCCAGATTGTTTGGATAAAAGACGACCTACTTGAAATCGAGGTTGGAGAGGACGCAATGCATCTTACTTGTTCCATTTTTACTAAACAACAAGTCACAAAAAATGCTTTTGCTTGCAGATCTCCTTGCATAAATACACCGAGGACCAATAACGTGTAAGTTTTTTCACGGTTTGCTGCTTTTCAGTCAATACTGGCTACTGGTTATCTTTGAGACTTTCGATTTCCGCTTTTGACTATTTGCCAAAAACAGGATATTTATCGACTTTCCCATATATTCTCTTTGCTTGATATGATTTGTAATTTAATATGGAAGGAGTTCAAGAGAATTTATTAAAGCAAACATTATTGGACTTTTTTGTACATTCCATTCACCAATGCAGAACTGCATGATGTTTGGACAATGGAGCTGGAAAACTGAAGACAAAAATTTTGTGTGTGACATGTGGACATTTCGATTTCGCATTTGATCTGAGGAGAAGGTCATTCTATACTATTTAACTTCGCCAAATTCAAATCAGAGTTTTGGTCATGGCACATATCACGTATATCACATATAGCACATGGCACATATGGTCATGTTTATTCCATCCGTAACCTTAAACACATTATTCTCGTAAACACACTTTCAAAGTTCCATGCAAATATTGATCCTGCAAGGTTTTTGCTGTCACTGTTGTTATATATCATGCGGAAAATGTCTTCGTTTTTAAATTTTTGTGC
>JAAXOA010003341.1:0-11636 GCA_036561885.1 Salina celebensis
TGACAACACAACAGAAAAGACCCTCAGTCAGAAGGCACATTCATTTTATCATCTCGCGTTCACTAAAATATTCTATTGTCATTTTTCATCTTGTATCCTGCATATCGCTTACACTTACAAATACATGCGCAGTAGTACTTACTTTCCCAGTAACATGTTACATATACATATGTATGTATTACACATAAACGTTTATACATAATACTTTTTAAAGTTTACATTGAACATTCCCAAATCCCAAACGAGAAAAAAAATCTCTTCGAATTTTGGCATTTTTAAATTGGCCTGATTCATTGGACTCTCGAGATTTAAATTTTTGGTGGATTTTGAACTGATAATAACAAATCTAAAATATCTTACCTACTTACTGCGAAGAAAGAATTAACAGCATTTTATAGATTTAAACATTTAAAAAAAAATTGTAGTCAGTTTATTGACAAAAACTCATCAATGTTATAAATTACTTATTACAGTTTAGCTTTTAACTCAAAGATTCATTATAGTATGAATTATGCTATCCATAAACTGTGTAGTTTGCAACATTCTAAATTGCTATCGTATACGTAAACATTTTTACAGTCAGTTAAATATGGCGGTTTCATGACCGTTTTTGCATTTCATATTTAAATGTGTTTTTGTTTCCTTTAATGTCAAAGTATTAAAAATGATGCGTGAAAATTCTTGATTTTGATTGGATGAAAAATGAATAGCTAAATTGTATATGTAAACATTTTTACAGTCAGTTAAATATGGCGGTTTCATGACCGTTTTTGCATTTCATATTTAAATGTGTTTTGTTTCCTTTAATGTCAAAGTATTAAAAATGATGCGTGAAAATTCTTGATTTTGATTGGATGAAAAATGTGAATTTGGCAAGATGTATTAATGCATCAAAACACTAGCACAGATTATATGGTAATGTAGTGTAATATAATTTATATGCTATTACAGGACTTCTTTCTGCTGGTTTTTTTTTCACTTTATGTGTGCCTTCGTGGGTTGTCTGGCTCATTCATTAACGTTCACATTTCATTCCGCCGAGGAACCTCATGAATAACGTGTTGACTCAAAGGGAGAGGTGGAGTTTTGCTCGCTCCTGATGTGTTTTTGACACCCTTTGCATTCGGCCCGCCTTCAAAACAACTAATGTAACAAGTTTAATGCATATGACAGATCAACTTTTCGGAAAGAAAAAAAATAAAAATATACAACACTCTATTGGCAATATGTACACTGCGTAAACTGCTGCCACAAAAAAAGTTACTGATACAATCCAAATATATTTTTCTGCAGATATAGAATTGACAATCCGAAGCTTGTGAATTTTACTGTCAAATGCTCAGTCGTTTGGTGCTATACATGCTATATGTTGAAAATTGCTTGAAATCTATCTTAAATAGACAGCTTAAACACACCAGAAAAACGTTTTAATTTCGGCTCTTTTTTGGATGATTTAAAAAATAAAAAAAAACTTTTTTCAAATCCTAAAGCGGATGCTCACGCTGCTTTAATATTATACCATTGTGCAAAGCAGAACAGGTACAAGAGTGAGCATCCACTCAACAATTCATGTGTATCCATTACTTTTCCAAATTAGCAGGGACAAATTAAAAAATGAAGCATTTGATTGAAAAGGACACGTTCTTCAACCCATTGTATTGTAATGTCTACCACTTTTTTTTACCGTATCCACTCAAAAAAACAACTTTACCGCAGCGTATTTACAATAGCATGTTGTCCGTTCCTCCAACGTGCCATCACTTTATCCACACGGACATAAGTACAAAAAGGAATTAATAAATTTACCTTTTAATTTCTGACTTCTCCCATAACATTTCTCAAGAGAGATAAATCAAGTTGATGACACTTTTCTTAGTAAATTTAAGGAAATAATGTAGTCAGCTAGATTAGCCTGAAAGAAGATAAAGAAAGAATGAATGGGAAGTTTCCGAAATGAATGTAAAGAAGCCCATCTTCTCAACATCATTCTTTTCTGTTTACAGTGCTCTATGAAACATAATTTATACATCTTTTGAGTAGTTAAGTCCAAGGTAAGATTGACGAACGCGAGTTGGTGGTAATTTAGGTATTCATACAAAAAAAACGATATTGTTGCAAGTGTGTAAAGCGTTTTGGATACAGAGGTGTGTGGTGCTTATGGACTGTTTTTCTATTCAAACAGGTGTGAATTAGTATCTCGGAGGATGAAGTTGAGTATTGTGTTGCCCACTTGTAATAATCACTGTGTTATGAATAAAGAAAGGGTTTCCAGACCTCTTACGGATTGATTCACGGTGCAGAGTCATCATCTCATCTTCAGTCGGCAAAGGATATTATGTCTTGTGCTACTCTAACTAGAATTAATATCCTTGGCTTGTGCAATATTCCTATATGAAATACACTAGGATATATTCACAAATGCAACCCCCTGGACACACAAATGTCAAAAGTGATGAGAGTTTTTGACCATACACAAAAATTTAATAAAAAAATGCATACAGATGGAATTTGAATCCGAATTCCTCATTAGATTTCTTATTTCATGGGAAAACAAAGAATGAAATAGTTTTATCTAATTGAGGCGGTTTCTCATTCATAGCTCAATAGACGCTAAATATAATTCATAGTGAGAGGTCTGTGATGATAACTCAAAATGGTTTCAAGAAACAAATAAATCATTGCTTTCAACAACCAAATTTAGAACAAATGGACAGAAATAAGAAATATTATGGCCGGTGAGGCATATTTCGTCTTGCAGAGGTTAAATCTGACGCTGACAAAACTGAGATTTGTCAATGGGGTGAAGGCTCAGAGTATTTACTAAGCAAGCAGTTTAAACTTTGGGAAAGAATTTTTCGTAGTATTTTTGATAAATAAAGAAATAGTTTTTTTTACCTCGGGTCATGATCATCAGTCTAAAATAAAAAAAAAATCTTCTACGTGATTGTCGCAGTTTGAAGTAAGTTTTACTTATGAATCTTATTCCTTTTTAGGCACCGGCTTGGCACAATACTTTAGTGATTTATGAGGAGTCGTGGTAAGAATAAAAAAAATCTTCTACGTGATTGTCGCAGTTTGAAGTAAGTTTTACTTATGAATCTTATTCCTTTTTAGGCACCGGCTTGGCACAATACTTTAGTGATTTATGAGGAGTCGTGGTAAGATAATAGTGAGCTAGTCACTCAAATCTACAGCAGCCAAACAGCAAGATTTTTTTAATAATATCCACAGTACATCAAGCACACACACGTCGCAAATGATCCAAGATTCATTCGCTAACCTTCTCCTCTCAACTTAATATTTTTATGAGCAGTTGAAATACATGAGAAAAATGTTCTACTTCTTAATCTTTCACGTTGTGTAAAACAACATGAGAAATGGACACGATTCCCCATTATGATCTAGACATGATTAAAATGACTAAAGACTAAGACCCTTGTCGCAATCAAAACTTTTGCGAGGTTGTACAATGCTTGAAAATGACAAACTTGGAGAAATAATGAAGTAGAATATAAGATGAAGTATTTTATACATGCTTAAGACACACTGTCGTATGTCATATTGACAATAATTTAAATTAAAAGACACCTCCACCGTCTATTGTGCTCCTTCTTAAGTACGTATTCAGCCATGTTTTAAGCTAAAGCTATTTGTTATTTAGTGTTGTTTGAATACTAGAACGAACACCCAACATGTTCCTTGTATGTCATCTACAAAAAATGCTGACAATGACGGAAAGTATATAAATCTTAAGGGAGCAAAACTATGAAACATTTAAGACTCATTCGTAGGTAATCAGTCAAAAAAATTATTAATCTGTAATCCTCTTCTTTTGTGTGGAAATAAAAGGATAAGATTTAAAATGTGAAAATAAGAGGACCAAATGATGACACTGTCAAGTATCCCGAGAGCTTAAAGATGAAGCTTTTTTCTTTTGAGTAGGCGGATACATAAGTAAAAACATGGAAAATGTACTTGTGCATACAATACTACTTACGTTTTTGTCTGTTACGTAAAGCAAAACAAAAAGAGACAAGAGACAACCGAGGCAGAGTGAAAGGACTCTTAAAAAAATCATGAATTAGTAAGCACTCTGTTTGTAAATGATCATAACTTTCTATTCTTGTTATAGTATTGTTTGTTATTTCGCTCCGCCGTGATCCAATGAATGCAGAGCCTTTTTTTTCTTAATTTTTATGGAAGATATGAAGTAAAATCTGTGATTCTTTTTCGTTGCTTCTTGACAAGTAAAATTTGAGTCTTGAGCATTAGTTTCCAATGCATGTAAGTGTTTCGAATTTTGAATGCTTACACAGCTTGTTTGGATTTAAAAATGCGTGTCGGTGATGCGCATTTTCATGACAAAACAAGTGTGACCAAAATATACACTCCACACCAGTTGGAGACACACCATCACCCAGCGATAAAAATGAAGGTTTCTTTCTTTATCTCACGCTCGTACAGTAACTAAAAATATGTAATGATAACACCGAAGGGAAAGAGAAAGGAGCTAAGGAGCACAATTAGCTGCGGAGTTAGGACACATCATTAGGTTGAATTATGCACTGACGTGGCTGCGAGAAAGAATTAAATTTTCTTCTGGACACTGAATAATTATCAATTGTGCTTGTTTGACTTTCTAAATATAAACTATTCCTTGCTTGACATGACCGCGACAAATAGTTATTTATGGGAGAAAAGGTCGTGTGAACGATTTAGTTTTTGTAGCAGAGCACCACATTCCATTAGATTTCATGTGAGACATTTTGTCCCGATGAATAGATCTTTAAATTTGAATCTATATGGTAGTAGTTTTTGTCATAAGAGTTCCAAACGTTAGTGAATTAGTTCTAAATGATAAAATAACAGCATTTACAGCCAGTAATATTGATTTCGCTTTATAAATTTCCTTCTAGTCATATTAGCTGTAAATGTAATACAGCATTAGTTAAATGGCAAATAGTTATCGCTACGGAAAAGGTATCAAAACGTACGGCACGGTCGGAAAAAGGTATTTCTGTGATGCGCACTTTTTTATGTGTCCGAAGAAGATCAAAATCATGTTCTTATTATCTATTCATCTAAGGCGGTGTCAACGTCATGTCACTTGGCAAGGACTCAATAAACTGACGATTGCATTTACAAAATGGACATAATTGTCAGAAAACACATGTATACAACACGTCAAATAAGATCCGCAAAGAATAGCGTTATCATATCATGTTTCAACACAAAAAGTCACATAAAGAAGACCCACCACCAAAAATCGACGTGGGGAAAGCTTTTATCACAATTTTTATATCGTGAGTGTATAAAAGTCTTTGGTATGCCCAATCATTGGTGCGCTACACCGCACAGATACACACACAAAACATAACATTATTAGTATCATTTACAATGAATCAAATGAATACGCATTGTATGCATATCCTACATAATTTACATCATGAATATTGTCAGATATAATGTAAAGTACAAAAAATGCTTTGTGCCCAAAAGTCTCTCTTACATTTTTTTGGTCGTTGTGAACTCATCCATGGGTTGTAGACGGGGAGCTGTACATTGTTACAGCTCAATGTTGCCATTATGTATTAAACATCTATTGAAAATACTTCAGTCATTGAAAATCCTTCGGGTTGTTTAACATATCGGTTTCAATGCAATACCGGTGGTCCCCTTTGATCTTCAATTGAGCATTCACATTTAATACAAATAGTTATTGGCCACACATTCGCCTGTTCACTGCTCAGTCAACCAGTTTGCCGTCTATAAAGAAGAAACGATGATGCCTCTTGAAATTCATTCGGACAGCTTTGGTTTGACTTTCTTTTATTGAGAGCACGCAGAAGTAGGAATTTTATGCCAAAACAGTCGCTTGAGAGCCAAATATGTACTAAATATGACTCATCTGAATAAAAAAATATGTAGCCAATTTATAACACAATATCATAAAATGAATTCACAACTGCAAGCTATTTAAATTATAGCAAGATTTGAATTGTTCATTCAAAAACTGTAGTTTAAAGGGTATGTAGTTTAATATGTAATCTTGGTGTATATACTTCCTATTTGGCTCCTGTTCCTACACATAATTTTCAAAAATATGCCAGAATTGCCAGAAGTCAAAAAGTCATTCTCATAAATATAGGTTTGGTGGTGATTATTACAAAAGAGTATATAAGGAAGCATAATGTCACCCTTCATATTAGATTCATTGAGTAAGAGAGAGAAAAAAAAATCCTCCTGTGCAATATGTGAAAAAGAAGAATGTGCTGCAAGGGAAGGCATAAAGGAACAATCGTGAAAAAAAGCTGGTGTGAAGGCACATGAGGATGGAAAAAAAGTAAGAAAAAGAAAGACCTCCGAGCTTCCTAAAAGAGCCGACATCATTCAGAGTCTTGGTTTTAGGCTGTAATTGTTGACACTTGCGGTGCCTTTTGACCTCAGGGTGTTCCTGCCACAATATCAACCTTAATTATTACTCTCTTGTATATTACATAAAAATCTTCCGAAAGTCAAAAGTGACAACAGAAGTTGCTTCAGTGGTAGGTGTATCGTAGTTTTGTACGAGGACCACGGGGACAAAAGAAAGAGGTGCACATCTAAGAGCATTCAAAATATTCTTTTTGTCACCCCAGTCGGTGTATCACTAAAAGTATGTAAAATGATATACAGCGTGTTTGTAATTCTGTAAATGGATGCCTTCCAATCAGAGAGGGATATTTTATATCATTTGTACATATTTCCGAAGAATAAAATGTATAAAAGGCAAAGATGTTCAGTTTTAATTGTCCGGCCACATAGTATTTTTTAACTCATCATGTCATTTAGAACATTTTTTTCTGTAATTTATGCGACAATAATATCGTGTTTTGGTATTTCATTCATGATTTAGGCTAATATCATTCTTTCGGGTGCTTTTTAAAAAGTTTACAGGAAAATGAATAGTTTTGGTGAATGCTGTGGCTACTTCAGAAAAAGGTAAATGGGCAGGGTGCTATTGCGGTAGCCTTTGATTCGTCGGAAGTGGACAGTGGCCAGCACCCAGTCTCTATGTGCGGCCGAGATTTTCTAGTTTTTATATAAAAATCTAAGGATTTTACAGCCACACGACAAATGATAAATGCAAAGATGATAAAAGTTGACATCTAATTGTCATTGTCAGTCATAGAAAAGAGATATCGTGAATGCGATAGCCAATTGTCGTCAATTTTCTCTTGTACTCTAGATACAATTCTTGATAACAAATAAGCATAAAATGACATAAGAATGAATGACGAAAGAAGCATGCCATTGACAAATGCTCAGGAAGGATGCGACTGACAATTCAACAAGTAACTGAATATCCTCTACCCATCCTCAGATTTACAACCTAGTTCTGTCATCACTTGACCACCGCTCCCAATGTGGTCCGATTCTTTTCTTAATATGCTTGCATATGTGGATTAAGCGCTAAGTAAAAATGACTTTTTTTGTTCATCCGATCGGCTCAAATTCAGAAGAATAGAATGGAAAAGTGTGACTTTTAAACTTATTTCATGCGCTGCTGAGGTGTTTTGACTGATTTGTTTTGGCTTGTGTTATCCAAATAGAATGGATTTTCACATTAGGATGTTCTGCGGTTTTTGGCACATTTTCCGTCTCTAAATTCATTAACTCTGGGTCTTGAAGAGTTTACTGCGAATAAGATGTAAACGAGCATGTCATTTAAGGCCGATTTGTGGACTGATAACAAAAACGACTCTTTCAATCCTCTTGACGAATTCACCATCATAATTAAATTAAAACTGATACTTTGTCTGCTATGATTGGAGAAAATCGTGTTGTTAACCAGTGCGAAGATTATTATTACAATCCGTGCTAAACTGATTAGTGCCATATGATTTGAGAAATGATATGACAACAAACTTGTAAAAAACGTACAAGTGAACATTGCTAAGATATTCATTTTTCTATATCCAACCACGCAAAATTACGTAAGCATTTATTTTGGACGTCATGAAAGGCTTCATACTCACAGTATTCATTCGCGCTAATATTCGTAGCAAAATTTTATAATGAAGCATTCAGATACGCACTTCTAAGAACCCTCTTAGTTCACAGCAGTTACTAATTCCTCCGTGAACAGAAGCAAATGAGGAATCATGTCTCAACCAAATATAACGCTTTTACGCGAAATTTTCTACACCAAATTAGTATCCACACTTGATGTGCTGGGAGCAGCAAAAGTGCATTGGATATTCCCTAATAAACGATTATTATCAGGAGCTTCTACCTTTTCGCCCTCGTACTTTGAAGCCATATCACTCTCACATTATGCCATTTTAACTGACGACCAGAAAGAATGGATCGTGATCATTGGACACAAAATATGTTTATGTAATACCTACATGTATGTAACGATGCTTCTTAGCTAGTTGACTAAAAAACGGGTAGGAGCTCGACCAGATGTAGATTTTCAATGAGCATTGACATTGTACAAGCGTGGATAAATTAAATTGGCCATACGTGAAAAAAGACAACTCCACACCTTGGCTGGTCTTACCTGAGCAAGTCTCTCGTTTCCCCTTCGTTGCGGTTGTTGTGAGAATCAAGTACTGATTAAATTTTCTGCGTCTTTCCAGTTGTTGAAAATATATGAATAATTTTAACTAGCATGCGAGTTATAGATTTTCATGGCTTGGAGACATGTTGTGCCTTATATAATTGCAGAGATGATCTATAATGGGGTTGTGTGTATGGTGAATTATAAATTGACTAAATCCTTTTATACAGATTAGGACGGTGTCGTTTCACCATTTTCATTTCTTAATAGGCTTAAAAAGACTGAAAAAAAATATCTCGTGCAAAAATATGGAAGGACGGGTGTAATAAAAAATATATTATTGCCATTTACGGACAAGAAAAGTTACCTTTTCGTAAATAGTTTTTTATTTACAATGTATGAAAGTTCCAACGTTTGAGTCTACTTAGAAATCCATAAAACCCTTTCTTCACAATGCAAGTTTACATCTTTAAAGATATTAAATGGTGGAAACGTAGGATGCAACGAAAATACAAAAACGGTGGTGATAAATTTTACCACACAGCAACAACGAAAACACATTTTTCAACCAAACGGTTTACACCAAAGGTTTCTATTACGAGAAAGATATGGTATCCGCTTAGTAAAGCTAACAGATTGAAAGCTTTATTACATTAATCTCGGATTTCAGGCGTCAGGCGACAACTCTTTATTGAAAGCTTTGGAAAATATGGCCATGTAGCTTTGCTTGTTTGTAATATTTTTATATTTTGAAAAATTTGTGACTTTTATATGATCCCTTTGGACATTCTGAGATAAATCAAATGCTTGCACTATTGAGTCTACACGATAAATTTGCTGATGGGGCATCATAAGAATATTGATATTCTATTTTAAGCATATTTTTTTTGCGACAATGGCTTGAAGTTTTCTTTAGCATATCATGTCATTTTGGATCTCATTTCAAGTTTGTAAACAAAAGTTGAGGACCATATTGACGCGAAATGATAGTAGGACACATTACAAAAATACATCTTTTGTACAAAATAGAACTACCAAAGGTTGAAAACTGTTCCTGCAAATCCTTGTTGACTGAAAGTCGACATGGACGCTTTGCATGTGCCCTACCAGGTTTACTGTCGAATGATCGATAATATATGGAAAAGGGCGATTTTTGAATGTTTCGTCACGGCTGTCTTGGGAAAAGCTATTTTACCACTTAAATGTATTTAATACTTGCTCAGATTTCCTTTTGTAGACATCCATTATTGTAGAAAAGTAAAGGCACCCTTGGTCCGCGTATATTACCTCGACGTGTGCTCGTTCGGCAACTCATTTCAGACTTGAATATCAAAGATGAGCCGTGCACATGCTCTCATATGGTATGGTCCACAGACGGGGATTCATATCTCCTATAAAGATTAAAGCAAATCAGTTTAAAATCAACTCTGCTATAAAAACGTTTATGCCAGATCAGTATCATACGCAGATGCCGTATTTTCTGTATTTAGAGCCGGACCAATATTCAAAATACTTTTTATAACTAGGTATGAAATGCAAAAATTAATGAGCAAGCATTTCCACCACGCTTGAGCGTTTTGATCTGAATTGCCTATTTTTATACTATTTTAGTTATTTTATGCGCGAGTTTCAAAGTTTATATGAAATATGCGCATTTTGTTTGTATCGGGTTTCTTGCATCGCATCGCCATTCATATTGATTGGCAATCCCGGCTATAAACGTCAAAAATACGTTCTCATATCATCACAGCAAAAAAAAATATTGTGAATGTAGAATTGTAGAAGTAAAGAACAAAACGGAATCTCAACTTTTGTTGGACGAGGTATTGCTGACTGCATCAGCAAAATCGGCTCGCGACATCTGCAAGCTCCACTAAAGTTTCTAGTTTCCATACCCGGTTTGGAGTAAGTAAAAAAGGGAAAATTAAGAAATCGGAACCGTGTCCGTCATGGCAAATTTTCTACCGGACAATTTTTTCAAACGGTTTTTACAAGGGTACAAGCAAATCGTCCTTTCTCTAAGTTCNGGAGTAAGTAAAAAAGGGAAAATTAAGAAATCGGAACCGTGTCCGTCATGGCAAATTTTCTACCGGACAATTTTTTCAAACGGTTTTTACAAGGGTACAAGCAAATCGGCCTTTCTCTACGTTCATCTGCTACTCATACTATACTGTGTCAGAATATGACACAATGCATTTTAAAACATGCATCATTACTAATAATACACACGTTCACTTTGTGAGGAAGCGAAATAATCGTAGTAAATGGAGTCACATTATTTTCCGTTTCATGTATGCATTTTGAGTTTGAATGAGGAAATCATAGCGTCATCATGAGAGAAATGTAAGCTTGACTGGGGCTTCTGGGAACGATAACAGAGATTTGATATAATGTGAATGAGAGAAAAGCAAAAATGAAAATGGTGAATGGTGGCTCTAGGTTTTTTTGTTCTCAGGTCTAATTAGACACGCTGATCCTATTTTCACTCACCAAGAGAAATACAAATATGGGTGAGACCCTTGTACGCTTACAGTCCCGTGGAAAATCTGTAAAACTCCCTTTTATAAAATGTTCATTGCTAGTTAAACGTAAAGATTTTTAAATGTTGAGTCAGTAAAATTTGCACCTTTTACAAAGGGAACCATGAGGCTTGAAAAACACTCATGAAATCTACCAAATACTGGTTTTCAATGAAATTAAATAGCTTTTAAGGAAACCTTTCCATAAAAACTACGTAATTTTAGCATAATATTCTTACATAAAACTTCTTAAACTCTGAAATTGACCAGATAAAACATGTAAATGATGGGAATTTAAAGTTTCAGCTACCCCATTTTAAGTAAAATCATAGCAAAGTCAATTATAAAGCCAAATTACTGAATTTAGTCATATTATCCATTAAAACCTGTGAATATAGAAAACTGCATGAGTACATCGATCTGGATATTGTGATACATGCCATGTCTGATTTCATTTCATAAAAAACAACGCTGGCTTGAAATTGGAAAGAAAAAAAGTTGAGCGTATGCTGGAAAATGGATTTGATATGCGTTTTGTACAACGTACTAGATTTCGACCTCGTTATCTCAGA